>JBBMHQ010148962.1:0-16528 GCA_037834295.1 Postelsia palmaeformis
CTTCATTCTGCATGCTTGGCATCAAGCAAAATGAGGGGGCGGGGGCATAGCATTTTATTCACCGTGGGCGGTGTAATGCAATGTGAGGGGGGGGGAGAGGGGGCATAGATCGTCGTTTTACATGCTCGACATCAGACAGTGGACAGTACTACCACACTACTGAATTTCAGGACATGCGGATTGCAGAGACAAAAACAACACGCCGCGTCTGCTTGCTGTTGATCTCGAATCGCGTTATCCACTTGTCAGACTATCCTGTTCATTCCGGTGGGCTCAAGTTTTCGGGCCCTGCGGTCGTCCCTCCTTCCTTGATTCGCCCCCGGAAATGTCGACCACGCACCTTGTCAGCGTTGACGTCACACGAGTCAAGGAGGGCCTTCTTGATGGCCTCGTCCGCCGCCTGATCCGTTCGGTTCTGCAAGAGGCATGGGGTAGTCACAGTAACGCGATAACCAACGTGTTTCATCGGTGAGTCAAATGTTCGGGGCGGAAGGTTGGAGAGCGCACATCCCCTCCACTCCATCCCTGATGATTAACGCGTGTAGTAGGTCCGCTGACATCAATGGTCGTCGTACTCATAAGAAGCGCCCAAAATCACGAGGGGGGTCGATTTAGGTTCGAACTTAGGTGTGTTTTTTGAACTTTTGCTTGTTCCCGGATTAGTTTTCCGCTTCGTTGCTCGGGTCGGTCCTGGTTTTCGGCTCCGTCATCGGTCCTAAGGTCGGCCCGTTTTTCTGCTCGTTTTTCGATGTTTTACGCGTCTTCGGATCGGTTTCATTTGCAACCATCGCCTTGGGAATCCGTGCGACAGCTCGACCAACAATGATATCACCTGCATTGTCTGCTCCCCCTTCGCGCGAAGAAGAGCCCTGAGCTCATCGTCGCTGCGCGTCTCAGGCGGCTTGTCCTCCTTCCTGGCGATGTTCTTCACTACCGCCTGAACCAACGCCTCCTTGCCCCTCAAACCCTCTATCTGCTCAAGTCGAGCGGTGCGTAGCAAGGGCGGGGCGTTTACCGATCAGACGTCAAAGCCACCGGAGGCGCAATGCTACGAGTCTCGCACTGCCGTGCTGCCCTTGCCTGTGACGCGTGAATCGACGCGAAAGATGTCTTCGCGTCATGTCGCACAATTTTTCCCCGCCGCGGCCAGAAAAACCGGTGGTTCATGCTCGGTGTTCACAAGGACGACGCAAGGCGAGGTGATACGCTCCTGTACAAGTCACTGGGGGGTCTCATCGAGGCGCTCTAGCGGAGGGGAGGCAACGCCGAGGGCATATGTACTGCAAAAACTCGCTCGGGCACGCATGCAATGCCGACAGCGAGAGTGGAAGGGGACTCCTCACGAGGTCTACGGCGCAACACTCATCCGGAGAGACAACAAACGATATATACTCGGCACCTGCCGCATCTCCTTCGGCCTCGATATGAACACGAGGAGCTTATAGGAAAAATCTCGACGGCACCTGCGAGCACCACCTCGGTCTAGAGTCAAAATTTGCCCTTTGGTCTTGATTTGACGTGCCAAAACCCTTCTTGCCAGTTGGGGCACGACCTTCCTTTCTTCCTCCTTCTTCCCACGACTCCACCCCAACGCTTACTACAGCATACGACGCTTTTCAAGGCTTCTAAACCCTACGGAGCTCACCGTCCCACAGTGAAATCGCGCACGCCCGCAGTGTGCAAGCGATATTTCCCGGGGCATAGATATCTACCCGCATACTGACACACATCCGCGATGTGAATGTGCGAACTCTATACCAAACAACTTATCAAAGGCTAACATGACCCGTCGAGACACGAGGGAGTCGGTTCTCCTGAGTTGCTCTGCTCGGAGCTAAGGAATTGTTCATGTGGTTCACAGCAGAGGGCTTACGGACTTGGCAGGGTCTCCAGACGTACTGTAGCAGTCTCATACGCTTGCCTCGAAGTCGTCGGGAAACGTTGCCGGAAACACCTTGGTCTCCATCTGCCCCATCCCCACGGCCATATTTGTCGCAAACGTATTCCATGGAGCATCATGCCCCTCCTGCGGTCGGCAGTCGTGAGGTGACAAGCGATTTACTCGAGGTGAGATAGATGAAGAAAGGCCAGGATAGGGTCTACGATAGTTTCTGTCAGATAAATGGGGTGTCCAGTCACTGATTGATGCTCGAACGCAACGCCACCAAAAGATGGGATTTCCCGGGGCAACATCTTACGATTTACAAAAAGTCCGCAACATGGATTATTCCTCCCTAGGAAAGTGGCCCCGTTTCGTCGAGTGGCGCACTCGCCGTATTCCTGACTGCATAGTGGAAAAAGTGAAAATACCGAGTCGCATCACCTCTTGACATGCTACCCACCACGGTGGGAGTTCCAAGAAAAACGCCGTCGCTCTTTGCCGAGGTACACCTCCCTTGTAAGCGCTATATACTGACTTCTATAATGAGGACCGTTCTCACACGAGGTGGTGCGTTTTTGCCGAACCGTGTCAGTACCTGCCGTACACAACACGGTTATCCATCCAAAGCGGTCACCTCATCACCAAGCCTCACCACTCTTTCGCACTACACTTTGACTGTCTGAATAAGGGCTTCCTCATGCATTGACATTTTCTCACAGCCACTCTTCCACTGCCCCTGCCGTGTCACAGTATGCTGTCAGCTCATCTCATTCCCACCTTAAACTCTAGCTCGAAGTTTTCCTTCTTTGCCCCCGGTATGACTGCGCCGTTGACCTGCCGGAAAGCGAAAACCGGCAGGGAGCGAAAAAGCTTTGAAATACACGCAAAACATACGCAGTACTCACGGGTAGTTGGGTGCCTCGCGTACAATATTTTTCCGTCAGGATTCGGGGGCTCCGTTCATGGTGGGTGGTCGGTGGTCAGAAGGGAAAGGCGCGAGGTATGTACTTGCAACACCGCTGCACAAAAAAGGCTACTGCCTTACCGGCACGCAATACCAGAAGCTACTGCTGTACTTGCACAAAATACACAGTACTGGTAACGGCTACTGCTGTACTGATACGTGATACCTCAGCACAGTAGCGGCTACTGCTGTACTGGCACGCCATACCCCCGCACAGAAGGACTACTGCTGCTGCTGCCCTCACTACCCCGGCAAAGCATCGGCTACTGCTGCATTGATAGGCAACACCCCAGCACAGCCGCAACCGCCCGGACAGAAGGACCGCTGCTGCTGCACGCACTGCTCCACCACAGCATCGGCTTCTGCTGCACTGACAGGCAACACCCCAGCACAGCAGCGGCTACTGTTGTATTTATACGCCATACTCCAGCACGGAAGTGGCTACTGCTGGTGCTGCTGCTGCATGCAGTACCCCAGCAGAGCAGCGGTTACTGCTGTATCGATACACCATACACCAACACAGAAGTGGAGTACCGGCTGCTGCTGCACGCACCCCCCCGATACCGTGGCGGCTACTGTTGTCATGGTACGCATTACCCCAGCACATAAGCGGCTACTGCTATTCTGGTACGCAATGCCTCTTCGCATAAGGGCTGCTGATACAGCTATTTCACGCAATATCACAGCACATTATTCGCTACTGTTGGACTGGTACGAAATGCCTCCGCACACATGGGCTGCTGCTACAGCGGCTGGACGTAATGTCCTAGCCCAGCAGCGGCTACTGCCGTACTGATATGCACTACCCCAGCGCAGCAGTAGCGGCTTACCGCTGTGCTGGTAGACAATACCACAGCAACAGGAGCGGGTACTGCTGTACTGATATGCACTACCTCAACAAAAACGACTATCTGCACCACAACAGCTGTACGCGACACGTCCAACGCAACGGCGTTGCTGCCGTACGCAACACCCAAGCACGAAGGGTCTACTGCTGTGCCCAACACTCTGGCTAAGAAAGCGACCACTGCAATTAACAATTAATATGGCTGCTGGACGTACGATCTACCGGGTTTTCAGCGAACGTAACGCAGCGTGCAGGACTTTTCGCTAGAGCCAATTTTTTTTTTAAATCATCACTTTCACTTTCTAGCCTAGCTCGTCGGAAATTTTTACCCTCGACGACTTTCTGGGCAAGCCGTGGTCACAGGTGTCTACCCTTCTTCCCCCCGGTACGTGCCTTTATTTTTTTCGCGTATAGGGTTCAGCATTCCCACTGCTCGTCGATTTTCATCGAATGTAGCTAATTCACGCTCTCGCACTTTCCGCTAATCAACTAATTTTATGCAAGAAAAAGCCCCTGAGCATGCACTCGGTGAGACTCGAACCCACGAAATTGATCTTGGTAGGCGCGCGGACCACCTACCAGGCCACCGGGGACGCTGTGACATAGTCTTTGCCGAAGCCGAAAGGTATCGGTTATACCCCCGTACCTTGGCCTCCCAGTTCATGATGACGGTGTGGCCCATCTTTGTGCCGCCTTCCTCCACAAACCTTACGGGTATAAGCTTGTAAGGCTTCTTCGAAGCCTTCAAGGCCGCTTCCACCTGCACATCAAGGCATTTTCAATACCGGCGTAGAGTACGTAGTAAACAAAACACTATACAACAGCACCATCCTTTGTACCTGGTATAACAAACGCCGTAGTAAAATAAACGAATCGCCACTCAGCTTTATTCGAAAGAGTTTTGATCGACATTCATATATTTAGGAGTCCTTCTGTGGGATCACCACTTTCCAGAAGAGCTGGGCAGCAAGGAGGGTCTCTCATGTCGCTGAGTCGCCAATCGTTGGTCGAATCGGAATGCCATCGGTTAGGAAGACTGCAACTCAACTTCTACCAGGTGCCAGTGTACCAGTACATCTCAAGAGCAGCAGCAAGTTGCGCTTCCTCCTGCAATCCAAGAACAAAAAAATAGTCAAATAAGGTGGTGAGTTGATCTCTCGCCTGCGCGTCGGAGATCTCCATGCGAGGCACCTTGACCGTGATTGCTCCTCCCTTGTACTTAGCTAGGTCTACCGTTACGCCCTTCGTCTCCTAAAAACACGGCGCGGATGAGTCGGACGAGAGACCCGGCAAAAGCAAGGCGGGCGAGGCAAGGCGAGGCGAGGCAGAGCAACCCAATCAGGACGCGTCTTCATTCGGTGCCGGCGCTGCTGCTGCCTAGCTGTGGCAACATGAATATGGACAACTGCTGTTTGCGTTTTTTTTTGGGGGGGTCATCACGTTTACATTCCAGCTCAACTCGCTTTGGTTTGTGCCCTCTGGACAACAAAACCCGTTGTCACAGGTGCACAGCAGTGTCTTCATTTCTCCTGTCCCATACATGCCTTCAATTTCATCGGGCATATATCAAGGTTCCTGCTCGTCAATTGCCATCGTCTTTGGTAACTCTCGCTCTTGCGCTATCAGGGACGGGCACGGCAGTATCGAAAGTCGTTATCAATAGCTATACGTTGGTTCTAAGCCCCAGATTTTCTGCCAGCAGGGGCGCCAGTCTAAACCAACCCTCGACAGCATATCATTCAAGCTACACGAAGACATGAAGCATGCGATTTACTATGATGGCTCTTATTTAGATTTGGGGGGACAGAATAAATGGATCGGCCCATGAAGCAGCTTGTACGATCACGATTCTGGCGGAGGCGTACACGTTTTGCTTTTGCTGCAAGAGCAGCAGCGAGGGACCGAGAAGAGGAGAGAGCTTTCGGCCACAGGGAGGACTCGATGGCGATAGTTCTAAGAGCAGTATCCAGTATACGCACATGTGACGTTGTTGCTGCCTGCTGCCGTATTTAATACAACGACAGCTTTTGACCCCATGAAACGTAGACGTGTACACGCACAGCTGTAGTTATCGGGGAAGCCTGCTTGCTGTCGCAGGTACCAGGTATGACACGCCTGAACGAGGGACTATGACATTTATGACTACAAAAATGACACCAATGGACAAGATTCTTCCATTGTTTGTCTACTTGCCACCGGTATCCACCATAGAACCAACTCTCGATTGTCACTCACGAGCGGGATAAGACTCACATCAAGGTCGCCGGCCATCATTCGCGTAGACTGCTTCGGCGGTTGCGGCGAGGTTCGAGCAAATGCGGACGTGCTTATTCTCGTCCGCCCTGATATGAGGGGTCTGGAGGGCAACACGAAGCTGTTGGCACACATACACATCGATCCTAGCGCTACGACTACCAGCGACACGCGCGATGGGGCGGTGGAGTCCACGCTGGAGGGATCGACGCGTCGCATGGTTCCTGGAGGTCTTTGCTCGCTGGAGTGAGGTGGAGCAGAGGCCGGCCTTGCTGCCGCAAACGCGGTGGAATTAGCCGCCGTTTGTTCAACCCCGTATGTGAAAGCTTGTTCCGTTTGGAACTCCTTTTTCGAGCAATCCCAGACCCCGGAGGACCGACAACAGCCACAATGAATCGTGCCGTGCGTTCTTCTTCATCCGCATTGGTGTTCGGACTGATACTGCTGGCGCCAGTCTTCACCACTGGCTTCGTTGATCCAAGGGGGCTTTTTTTACGCGCAGAGAGCATTGGTGCAGATCCCTCCTCCCTCGCACGTGACAGGGTTTATCTTCAAACAAGGGCAACAAGATCAACTCAAGGCGCCCGGGGCAGAACTGCTGTGCCCACCCAGAATCCAGTTGCGTGTGCCATGGCTGATCGTAACGAAGGTAAAGCGCTCGCCTGTATGCGGCCATGGAGCCAGCAGCCCCACCCACCTCATTATCGATGATTCGCTTGGGTTGGCTTAGCGTCAGTCACTACGAGTAGCGCATATAGGGCCTCTCCGTTTCACCCTTTTGCACCTGCGTTGTGTAACGTGCCCGATCGGCACTTACTGGTTGGTACCTGTAGACGGCAACGAGAAAAGATCCACGCCTCGAACAGGTCATGATCTAAGTCATGTAGCTGATCACCTGCCGTTATGAGAGGCTGTGCAGGATCTGCTAGTCCAGACCCAACTTAGGAAACATGTGCTAGATCAGCAGGTTAGGTGGGTCCCACACGGGAACATGAGCTACTCGTACAGTAGATCTGCCCTGAAAGATCTATACGTACGGTAGATCATCAAGTGGAAATGATCTGTAGATGATCTGTACGAGGGGTACGAAGGGGATCTAAATAGCAGCAGCAGCATCACGACTACAGCAGCTGTCGCCTGTGACCCCCGACCTCGTGAGCGCACATGGACATGTTGACACACAGCAGCGGCAGCCGATCGACCTACCCGGCGTTCCCCTCATGCCCGATCGTCGTGATCCCAATAACTTTGTCCTGCTCTGTTGAACATCAGAGCAGTAAGCATTCACCTCACACCTACCGCCGATGTACGGCACCCCACGCCCCACCGCCTGGCACTCGCCTGCCGCTTCGGTTTGCCATGGATCCGATTTATATCTGCCTCTCTGACCCGATTCATGTGGCGTATGAATACGTATCGCGCAATGATATTGCAGGTCTGACCTTCAGCCCAGAGGTATCCGCCATGCTGGCAAGCAAAGGCCTCGAGGTGCGCAATCTCACAAAAGTTGTCCACAAAAGTTGTCGGGCCTAAATACGAGTATCTTTTAGGTGTAGCACGCGCAACACTTTTGATGTCTAAGCTTGTACTACTGCTGTAGATTTCAAGGCTACCCAGTATTGTACTGGTATGTAGGTTGGGTGATGTATAAATCATGTTATATTTTTGCGAGTCAACCACTATCACTCTCTGTTGTTGATCGTCAGTTGTTTGTTGCTGTTTGTTTTTGACCTTGTTGTCGACGTCGATGTTGATGTAGGTGCTGTCGCCTTCCACCTTAGTCTCTTCACAACTGCATGCGCATTTCGGGGACACACTTTTAGAAATTATACTTCGATAAAGTCTGCCGTACGGTAGTAGTAGTAGTAGTAGTAACAGCTCTTTCTACCCGAGGTCATCCACCACGTCCACACTACTACGGTAATGTACCAGGTTGCTCGCTGCCGGCTCCATAACGTAAAGCTACCGTAGATGAGTGACAGAACACCCGCGCTGGAAACGCAGCACACTAACGGTTACCTACCTGGTAGGGTGGCTGTTGCTGCCTCTCTCCATGGCTTTGATATTTGTACTAAAGATGCGCGGGAGAAACAAAGAGAAGGAGAGAAAACGCTCGCCAAATAAACGTGCTTTATTGCGTTGCTGCCGTCTCGCACCAACATCCACATGCAAGCCTGTCAACGCAGCGTTTTATTGTGTCTTTATGACACCATCGAAACCACGCGAGCTCGTTCGTCAATGCAGCGTGTCATGTGTGTTTACGGCGTATCCATCAGAATTTAAGCCCGGCAACAGCACACCGTTCCATGACGCTGTCGACAACCCAACCGATTGCCAGGTGCGGGAGCTCTCGGAAGCTAAGCTTGCTGCGGCGGTGGAGATGGAATGCGCGTCCTACCCGTCGGACGAGGCTGCCAGCCCGGAAGGCATGCGCTTCCGCCGCGCGAACGCTGGAGCGTTCTTCCTCGAGGCGACCATGAAGAGCGTGAGTCGTGATATACTCGTATGCCAGTCGTAGAGTGTTCACTGGACGGATACTGGCGGTAAACGCATTGCTAGGCTCTTCGGGCGGTTTTATCATGAGATAGCCTGTCTTGCATCACAAGGGGGGCTGGGTCTGAAGTACTTCGATTAAACTAATTGCACACTACTTCGGCTGTATTTGCACACGACTTCACCCGGTTTATTTGCATACACGCGACTTCGGCTGAAGTGCCTGTACACGACTTCGATTGAACTATTTGCGCGATACTCCAGTCCCTGCCCACGATTGCTGGTCTCTTCAAGGTTATCTACGGCCAACGCCGATGTGACATACGCATGGAAAGCGCCTGGCCCGTGAGCAAGCCTAGACCGACGCGAGTCCACGAGCCTTGGAGTTGCTAAATAAAGAAACCTTCTGCGATATCAAATGTAGGAAAATCGTTCCCAGGCAAGGCAGGCTAGAGGAGGGCGGTTTGCCTACCTTGTAGCTTCGAGTCACAACTTGACGCTGCTGGACTAAAAGAGCGACCCGTGCGGGAAGGTACTATCGCCCTGAACGCGAGTCGTGCTGAGACGCCAGCAACGGGTAAGAGCATTCGGAGGGTTCTGCCGCGCTAGCGTACACGCTTGCGCGCCGGTCGGGATGCCGCCCCTGTCCGCGGCAGACAGCAACAAGCGCCGGAGGATATCGTTCGGTGAAACGGCGCTTGGGAAAGTACCTTCGTGGGACACGGGCTTTGTTTCCATCCGAAGTTTGGCCACCGAACCCGTCGTTTTAGTCCCGTATCCACTATGTCTACTCCTCTACTACAGCCGTCTCTACTTTTTAGCTTCTAGCTATCTGTGTGCCTAGTTCCTCGTTCGTCGTTACACGCCGCCTTGGGGATGCGCTGAAGTGCGGTGATCGCGCATACCCTGAATTGCGCTTCCGTTGTTCGCCGTTGCCTTGCCACTTCCTCAACCGTCCCGATTCGCTCGCACAGGGGAGTCACGCCGGAGAGATGGTCAGCATGGTTTGCGGCACCTGCTGCCAGGGAACGGAGCTGTCGCACGAGTCCATGGACGGCCACGACCCCAGCGGACCCACGCTGTGCATCCACTCGGTGGTAGTCGCAGAGAGCCACCGCCGCAAGGGATACGCCACCACCATGCTTAAGGTGCAGACTGTTGATAGCCTTGGGCGCATTAGGCCGAAATCGATAATACTTTATTTTGTGTACCTTTTGTTGAAAAAAATGCCTGGTACTCAGTTGGAGGCAAGCAGAGGAACGGCAATTTATACGTTCCTCAAGGCACCCGTTGTTGGCTTCGAACGTACCGCCGGTGTTGGAGCTCCTAGCACAATGAACGAAGCCACGGCTGTTTGACTCGAAGACATCGTTCTCGATGTGCGTATGAAGGCGTTTTTATTGAGTTACATGTCGCCCTTCATCTGTGGAGGCTTCTGCGAGGGCGTTCCTCGTCCAGGGGCTGACGCGTTACCACACGCGAACGTTTGAACGTGTGCCTCGTTTGTGCCATCATCCATCGCTAAACCCCGCGCGTCCCTTCATTCTAGCCTCATATAAACGCTGTGGGTCCCATGCATAGGCGTACCTGGAGAACGTCGCTCTCACCCAGCCGGGGGTGCGGCGTGTATGCTTGATCGCAAAGGCCGGTCTCCTGGGCATGTACGCCTCCTGCGGGTTTGCCCTCAAGGGCCTTAGCCCAGTTGTTCACGGGAAGGACCCCTGGTTCGAAATGACCGTCGACCTAGATACAACGGAGCCGCGGCTGCTCAGGTTCTTGCAGGTGCGTGGCTCGAGGGGGAAGTCAGTATGGTGAGAGTGTGGAGTGCGGGCGGCGATCCCTGCGCCCTGCCCGTCATTTGGAGCTTACACGCCTGTGTCGGACGCTCCGACGACGCGAGGTGTGGACGAGGGGTAGCTCTGAGCGCCAGGTTAGCGCGTAGGACGCCCTGAGGTCGCAAGGCATGATGTTGGTTGCATTCCCGCCGTCGTCCGAAACGCATTGCGGCTGTTCTTCGTGGTAGTTCTAGAGATAAGGGCTATACCCCCACCGATCAACTGCAGACCAGACTAGAGCGCAGAATATCAACCCAGAGTGACGGGTCTAGTTTCACACGCGAAAGAGTCCACCAAATTTAAGTTTGCCCATATTGCCTAGTGCGACAAATCCCGTCATATGTTTGTGACACATCCGGGTTGCATGACCGGGACTAGCAAGGGACACGTATCGAGCATCTGAAAAATGGGATGTACAATATGAAGACGATGCCCGAGGCGGATGCAATCTAGGTTGCCGTCGATATGTTGGGTGGGGATCGAGAGAGTGCGAGCTCTGGCGGGCTAACAAGGAGTGCCTCGGCTCCTGGGCTTCGGGCCGTTAGACCGAGTACTGCAGTCTGTCCGTAGGGTTCCCCGATGGTATATTCCTTTTGATGTATCTTCCGTCGGTACATATCATACATGTGCGATGACCATTCTACCGACCGTTCCCAAGACCTGTCCTCCACAGTAGATACGGTTGATGAAGGGGAAGAGCATGATATGTATTGCTTGGATAATAACATATGCCAATAGAACGTCCACTTTGTGCTATATGTCCTGCAGCAACATTCTTCGTTCTTCGCCATATGATATATATCAGTTTAGGAAACCCGGGTATGGGCCCAAAATGTCCCCTAACAACGATAGTGTTTTATCATTGTCCCTCAGGCGTTGTCGCCCTTTCGTCGAACTGTGGATTCCCCCCCCGAAAGCAGGTGGATGCCTTTACCGATCGGAAATTCGGAGGAAATCCGGCGGCCGTGTTTTTCACTCACAATGGTGGCGGTGCGGAATGGATGCAGAAGGTGGGCTTGGAAGTCGGAGGCAAGCGCCGAGCCTTGCGTATTTGGACTGAACGCCGCAACATTTTGTAGCTGTTTTATTTTACTGCTGAACGCTACTCAATTTTTTTCAGATGATGTTGTTTGAGGTGAAGCGGTCTACATCTCCGTCCCTCTATCTCCAGCAAGTCTCGGACGGTCTCCCTGTGCTTGGTTGATTTGGCTTGTCGTCTGACGGGGGCTAAAATGTCGGTTCGTCTCGAGTGGTGGACAACAATTGGAGCGATGTTCGACGCCCGTCCCCTTTTCCCGTTTCGGCCACCATGAACAAGGTTGCAGTTGAGATGAACCTCTCCGAGTCATGCTTCGTGGAGTTGAAACCGGAGAGTCTTGCCCAAGGTGAGACGTTAATTTTTGTATGGTACGCAATGCGATTTTGCAGCATGGTGGACGCCAGAGTAACCATGCCTGTGCGAGGGGATAAAGGCGAAGGGCGATCAGTTGGTAAATCGCCACACTGCTCGATGTGGCTTAGCGCAGATTTGATTGGCTCAAAACTGAGACCTCAAGGAGTCAAGATACCTATTAATAGCAAAGGTGTTGAATGCATGTGCTCGCTTTGTCGGAGCGAGGGACTTCCTGCTTCCACTACCGCTTCTACGCTAGCTAGCGATACTGGAATCGATTTCAATGGCGGATGGATGACGTACATCAGTTTGTAACGGTGGGCCGTAACGTCGTTGTCGGAACGGGGTACAATGAGGATGGATGATATAGCAGATGGAGCGGAACAAAGGCAACTTACCGAGTGGGATATAACGGTTTGTAGCGGGCCAGGAGCTAGTGGGGTGTAGCGTGAAAGGTGTGTCGAACGATTGAAGCTCTGGGCGTGGCGTCCGGCATGTAGCGGGCGGCATGTAGCGGGCGGGATGTAACGAGTGAGGTGTTGATGTTTGACAGGTGACCCGTGAACTGCAACAGTTCGTGGGGGCCTGGTGGGGATATGTAACGGGTGATGTGTTATAGTCAAGGGTAAGATGCAACACGTGAGGAGGTGTATCAGGTGAGTGTTGTAGTAACGGTTTCAAATGAGTGGAGTGCGCCGGTTAAGGTATAGCGGGTGGTGGGAGTGACGGGTGATGCACAGCGGATGGAATCGCGTGATATTGTAATGGGTGAAGCGTAACGGGTGATATGCAGCGGGTGGCGTGTCATCGGGCGAGGGCAGTGAGGTGTAACGGATGATAGTGATTGTGGTGGTTTGAAATTAGTGATGAGAGTATCGGGTGAGATGTAACGGGAGATATGAAACGGGTGATATGAAACTGGCGGGGCGAGGGAAAGGGTTTGGAATGAGTATAGTGTACCGGTATCGGTTAAGGTATGTAACGGCTGGTATCCAATGTAACGGGCGGAGTGACACGAAGATATAACGGGGGAAATGTAACGGGTGATATAAAACGGATGGGGTCTAACGGGCGAGGGTAAAGTGTATGGACGTGATATGTGACGGTTGAAAATGATTATGTCGGGTCAGAAGGAGTAACGGGTGGAAGGCATCGGTTGAGGTGTATCGGGTGAAGTGTGACGGATGAGAAGTGACAGCGTGTTGGCTAAGAAGTACCGGACGGTGGTGTGCAACGAGAGTAGCTTTAAGATCGAACGGGCGAGGGTAAGGTGTGTGTTTCAAGTGTATCGAGCGAGGACAAGGTGTAACTGTTCTGGATGGGCGGAGTGCACCGGGTAGCGTGTGACGCGTGGTGATATTCAGTGGTCCACCAGGTTTGTCTATAGCATCACATGTTACGGACGGTGGGTACGATGTAACAGGTAGTGGTTTGCTTCGAGTGCTATTTGACGGGTGAAGTGTAACGGGTGATATGTTACGTGTATGATATGTGACGAGCGGTATGTAACGGACAAGGTGTCACTTGGCGAGATAAGGCGTGGTACGTGAATTATGTGCGATTGAGGGTTGTGATAGTGGTTCGGAAGGAGTGAAAAGCATCGGTTGCAGTGCAACCGGTGATGAGGTGTAACGGGCGATGCATAACAGTGATGTGTGAGTGAGTTGCAACGGGCGATATTATTTTTCGGGGCGGATGAGGTGCAACGCAGGGGGTGCCACTGGCGAGAAGGGGGTGTGGCGCGCGAAATGTTACGGGGGAGGAGGGTTGCTGTAAAGGTTTGCAATGAGTGAGGTGCAACGGGAGGTGAGCTGTGGTGAGTGAGACGTATCGGATGAAGTGGCATGGGGGTACACGGGGTGAAATGTAAATTACGAAATGTAACGGGTGGGGTGTCACGAGCGAGGGTATGGCGTAACACATTGTATGGAACGGGTAGAGATTGTAGTTGTCAGTTCACCGAATTGTAGTTGTCATTTTACCGAATTGTAGTTGTCAGTTTACCGAATTATAGTTGTCAGTTTACCGAATTGTAGTTGTCATTTTACCGAACTGTAGTTGTCATTTTACCGAATTGTAGTTGTCAGTTTACCGAATTGTAGTTGTCAGTTTACCGAAGTATCGGTTAAGGTGTAACGGGTGCCGATGTGCAGCTGAGTGAGGTGCAACGGATGGTGAGATGTAATCGGTGCGATGTAAGGAGGTACAGGTAGTGTAGCGAGTAGTACGGAACTAGCGGGGTGTAATGGGTGATGTGCATCGTTGGTGACTGCGATTTACATGGTAACCTTTACCGGATGCAGTGTAACTGGCGAGGGTAGGACGAACCAAGAAGGGTGTGTTGGGTGGGTGGTGTGTAGCTAATAGACGATGCAGAACGGTCTAGACGCAACGGGTTATAAGTTGTGCCGGATGTGGCGAAGGAAGACATAAGAGGAGTCGCGGTTGGAGGAGTACTGTAGTAGTGGCATGCAACTAGTATTGCATTTGGTATGGTGCATCGGGTAGCAAAATTAGTTTAGTGAGAGATGAGTGTAACTATACATAGCGATTGGCAAATTGTACTTGATAGGGTGCGTCGGGTAAGGCCGGATAGGTGGCGAGATGTAACGAATAGGATGTACCGCATGAGATGCAACGGTTGGTATCTTACGGGGATCTGCATTGGGCGCATGTTATTTAGGTAACAGAAATGTCACGGGCGAGGATAATGTATATCGATTTGTCTGGATTGGGGGGGAGGGGGGGGAGGGGCGGAGGGAACGAGGGAGGGAGGGCGATGTGCTTCGGGCTAGTAAGATACAGCCGGTGGCAGTATGTAACGGGGTGCATGCGTATTACCCTGGTACACAAGGAATGAAATGATACCACAGGTAATATACATACCAGGTACTGTATATATGCATATATCGACTGAGATGTAACGAGTGTTGGTGTCTGGAGGGTACAGGGTGCTTTCGCGTAATGGGTCAATGAGTGATCTGTAATGGGTGACATATGACGGTGTGTCGCAAGATGTAACTGTGAAGGCCGTTATTCGTTGAGCACTAGCGGTTGTATCGGGGCAGGAGAGATGTCGAATAGTGACGCTGTGTTTTTAACCTCTGAAGCTCGCCAGATTATGTGTAGGTAATACCAGCGGATCTTAACCGTGGAGCCTACGCCCCCTCGATCGCTCATTGTACCGTCGTGTTCTTGTGCGGACCGGTAAGACTCGGAGGGACCGATGTATGCCCTCCGCTGGTTCACGCCTGGCGGCGAGGTAAATCTTTGTGGGCATGCCACTCTAGCTGCCTCCTTTGCGTTGTGGGAGGAGGGTATGGTCAGCTCCGCCACCGCGATCAGGTTTTCCACTGCGAGCGGCGTTCTCACGTGCCGGCGGGAAGACGAAGGCTGGGTGGAGATGGACTTCCCTGCGCAGGCGAGATGATTTTTGCCTCCGAAGGCAGATCGCATTACATCAAGAAAGGGAGCGTTGCGTCTTGCCACCACTAGGACACTCGAACCCCTTTACCGTTGTGTTGGGGTTGTCGCGCCTAAAAACGATGCGAATGAAGTAAATGCGCCTCCGTATTTTTTTAAAAATTGTATCACGGGAAGGAGGGGGGTGAGGAGTACTCATTTGTTGCTTGTCTTGGTATGTGACCATCGACCACGCATCTCTTCCGAAACGGAGCACCGTCTCAGAGGGGTAAGCATTGCCCCTCATTGCTCGCAAGGCCGGCTTTACTTTTGTTTTCTGCTATTAATAGGCGGGCCACAATATAACGGAACCTGTTCAAAGTAGCTGAGCGAAGGAAACGGGGGTAATCGCCTGGAACAACCGCGTTTTGCACTGGTTCTGAGTGGTCTCGACGTATGGCGTGAAAATCTGAGGTTGTGCTGCCTGCACATCTGGGGTTTCGTCGCCCGTGTGCTCAGCAAGACATCGCTAACCTCGGCAAGGACAAAAGGCCAGTTCTGACTTGGCCCTTTCCATACTGCACTGCTCAGGTTGTCAGTGACCCCCTTCCCCCCACCGATGAAAGCCGCCGGGCGATCGAGGAAGCTCTCCGAATTCCGGAAGGCGCACTTTTCGTCGGCCGCAATCGCAACGACATCATGGTTGAGGTATTTGCCGTCGCCCCCTCCCCTCTCTTGTGCCTGTGATGGTGCAGCACAAGCTGGACCGTCTGCGATGACAAAGGACACGAAGTAACCGTGGAGAACTATCGCTAGCAATTGTGTTCGTTGGATCTTGTCGAGACAGCAGCAACAAAGCAGCAGCAGCAATTATAACAGTCGTGTGCTCCTTGTTCACTTATTGTCATGCCTGCGTCGCAGTGCGTTACAGCCTTGGCCAACGCAAAAACGATTTTCGGTACCATCGTGCCGCCTTGTGCGCTGGCAGCTCGCCCCGAGAACCCCCCAAACGGCTGTAATACTCAAAAGTACATTATTTACGATGCTGAAATATGTTCAGATTATCCGTCCCGAAACTAGGTCGCGCTCTGACCTTATCCCTAACACAAAATACTCCCACCCCACCCCGATACCCATACACACACGCCCTAAGGTGACGCCTAAGGAATAGCAGAATGACGCATATCGTTGGCTCTGCTCTGCAGTAGTTGTATCATTTACAAAACCAATGACCGTGGGGCCTTGCTCTAGGAGCAAACAAGCACTTCCGACAAACAAAACGTCCGTCGCAACGAGCGGCCGTTCGAATTCTGCCGCGAAAATAAGGCCCACGCCACCCGAAAAGCCTTCCTTGCGACCGCTCCCCTCCCGCTCGCTACTTCATTGCACGCCAATCGATGCCAGGTTACCCCGCAAGCGTTTGACGCGCTCGATCCGGACATGAGGATGCTTGCTGCAG
>JBBMHQ010149073.1:0-18806 GCA_037834295.1 Postelsia palmaeformis
TGAGTGGTTTTCTGCTTTCGAGAATGTTATGAGTGATCAACGTTGAAGCTCATGCTACACATTGTCGGATGGCAAAGGTAATACTAATAATAATGATGATAATAATAAAATCGGAACGCGAATAACCCAAAGTTACTGTAGCAGAGCATTACTACTGTGCAACAGTACAGTTAGTAGTATACACGCGGTGGTAATGGAAACGAATACATCATACCACAATAACCCTCCCACCGTGCGTAGCACCAGCCGAGCGCCCCATTTATCGGGCGCCGTCAAAAAGGGAAAAGCTATTGATAGCATCCATTCCGACGTAAAACATTTTCAGCGCTTCAGTTTACTCGTAAGGGGCGTGCGTGCGACAAAGAGACGTTCGAAACCACACTCCGAGAAAATATCGGAATTAAAAAAAAACACCAGCGGTGGGGTAGGAATTCTGCAGCGATACATATCATACTATTGAAACGTAGACGTATAAAAAGACAAATTTCCAAAAAAAAAATTAGTCCAATTATTGTTTCGATTTATCGTGGTTTTACTGATGTATACTAGAATGATCATACGTACCTGGTACCTGATAGTAGGTCATTGTACGTATCCCCTCCCGCCCCGCGCGACTCGCCGGACACCTCACAGGGTGCTTCGCGCTTTTGGTGCAAGCAAAAAGTATCTGCCTGGTCGGGGAAAACCCGACATGCTCCGTTCCACCTTCGTAAGAATGCGAGGGTCTATGGTCATGCAACTACGGCCATGCATGAGATCGAGTGCATCTCTCCTATCGAGAACATACCCCTGTCTGGCCCGGGTCTCGAACATGGTGGGGTGTCGGATATATTTCTTTGTTCACACTGCTTGCTGTCTGTCGTGTTCTTCTATATTACAAGGGTCACTCGGCCGACGTACGTATGCACAACGTCTACGTACCTGCTGGGTGTTGCACCGCCAGGGCACAACCAGCTCGCAACAAACAACGAGTGTCCCACCGTCGTGGACTGTTCCAGTAACTGTGTTGCCCAGGCCTTAGGAAAGCCTTAAGGACTGCACCCCCACTGTGGGGACAAAACACTTGAAATCAGAGGCATGTACATTTACAGCAGCGTAGTGTGCTACAGTATATATACAGAAGGGTGAAGACTCCATAATCGGCACGGACAGCAACACAGCTACCCCGCATGACACCAGACTCACGACACAAATCAACTTACGAGAAGAACCAACGTAGCAGTGGAGCATGACAAGTGCCAGGTAAGGTATATACTGGTATGGAACCACAAACTCCTTACCCTAAGATTTATTCTACCCACAACCGTTACAGTACCCGCGAAGCAACGGTTGCCCGTCGCTTGTACGCGTGCCCGTGGTCTTCAGCCTTTTCATGTAGACACATAGCCCATATGCCTCTCGTGGTGGGGAAACAAAGCATTGTCAAGTATTCCATTTGCCAGGTGACTATGCGCAACGCTTAGCTATTCAATCATGCTCTCCACTTACGTGCTTTCGAAGTATGACCCACAGCTTAAGCTTGCATAGACGAGTTTCGATGAAACGCTCAATCTCACAGCTTTTGTAGTACTTTCATTTTTTAAATAATGCATTAGAGAGATACCTACAATCCAATGAGTTAGACCACGAGATATGCTATGGATCAGGCCTGAATAAGTTACTAAGTGTGCCAACAGTACAACAGTCCCCATCGTGAAGGGCTCTACTGATTTAAACATTACAACTCTGCCACCCGCGTGAAATAAGCGAGCTGGGGTAGCACACCACCACAGCACAAACAAAACGGATACGTGCCTGAAGGCCGCTGCGGTGTACATGCGCATACATTTCATGCCGTTCATTCCTCATCGCACCGAGGCAACAATCTCTCGTATCTGAAAACAAACTCGCCGTGCTATGTAGGTGGTCTTCCAAGTTCTGCCATGCACGATCGCACGTTCACTTCCTTACGGCACGTGGGATTTGCCCGCTTGGGACCACAATATTGCTGCTACGGAGGTACCTATTCAGCACCGAGGTACCTAGGCAATACGTTACACAGTGAGAAACACCTTCGCTAAGAATAGCGCAGGTTCGTACATTGCACGGTTTGCCATCCATGGTTGCCGACGAGCGCAAAGATGTGGTCAGATCTCTCTCTTACCGCAAGTGGAATCAGCCTGCAACGATTATGACAGTCATCCCCACGACAGACAGGCGCGTTTAGCACTCAGAGCGGATGAAATGAACCGTCTCCTCCTCATCCTACTTCGCTCACGGTCTTGGGCCTACTCGCTCACGCTTGAGGCCGCCAATCTGGGGGGGCTATGAAGCCATGATTTCCACCACCGCAGTTCGGGCCACTGGTGCGAGTGAATCTTCTGTCCTTTCACCCAAAATTGGACTTCAATTTATTTTGTTGGTTCAGAAAATGTTAACAATCCCATGGCGGTTAATATAATATAGGTCGCGAAACCGAAAGGCTACCTGGTAAACACCAAGCATTGCAAGACTGTACAGGCGAAAAAGCAGGGTAACCACCCGGTCGAATAGATAGATATGAGTGGTTCAAAGAAAGGAGTCAAAAACGTATCCCCGCCACGGTTGCCTTGGTCGAGTCAGCTACCTTAGCCCTAGCATGGGCCATCTTGACGGTATATGCTAGCATGGGCGACCGTTGGACTTTCTCGCACCAAAGTCTGTGTCATGTATGATGTGTAATGATTTATTTATTTGAACAACTACAATTGATCTACGGAGATTACGGCGGTATTGGTGCCTCTCCGAAACAAAATGGGGCACAGGTTATATTAAAGGCCCCTGAGCGCGAGGGCGGCTGGTCCTCTCTCCCACTCGAAAATGTAATGCCTGGTTTCCGGCTACTACATCGCCCGGTGGCAAAATCGGGCCCTCCCCCGAGCTCCCCACATGATCCATACTCCGTGCACGAGTCGACCCTTTAGGCTATTAATAGCGTAATCGACATGCTCGGGCGGAGGTGATTGGACGTGTGAGTACCGGTGGGAGGAGTCCCGGGTTACCAATAAATATGGGGTCTTCATTATATAACAAGTGAGGCAGCGGCCGGCGACTGGGGGCTGCAGCAAGTAAGCGCATCTGTTTGGCTCTCCGCTGGCATAAAAGATGGGATCCTCAACCACTCAACACATCTACCCTGGCGGGAACGTACCGATCCTCGATATAGTCTCCGAGTACCACATGAAGGTACACCCGCACCCCTAACTGTTTGTGCATATCTTGCCGCCCGACACCGGTGATGTATTTGTTGCAGCCAAATTCTGATAGCTGGTAACCCTGCGTACACTATCCCGAGCTGATACTCATGATGGGCGGTTTACATCGTAGCCTATTATTGTATTTGTAGCACAATGTATGGACATACATCTGCTTTCATGTTGGCCCTGTTTATTGTTGTTTCGTTGGCCATCGCGGAACCACAAAATTCAACTTTTCACAACGTATACATGTTCGAGCCAGCATGCGAGAACGGCGATGACATCGCCCGGTCTGTGGTGGTCAGGGGACGTGCAGGGTACATCTCAAGGTTTCCTATGTACATAGGGATTTTGCGGCGGGTATGTGCAACATCGTTGCTTGCTGCTGGGAGTATCGGCCACCGCGGTAATTCATTCCCGGCCTCTACAAATTTGCTGGTCATGTTTATTTTTTCATTTGAGTGGCCGAGGGAGGTCATCCCACTTTATTAATAGTGCTTTGGGCGTATTTTGAGGGTGATCCTGTTCATCAGGCTGACCACAACTCCGCAGAATTAGAGTGGCGAGCGTCGGCAGCAGCCTGGCTATACGTGCAGTAGTAGCACACCGCCGCAGGAGGACGACGCACACCTCAGTGCTACAATTAAGCACTACATACGTACGATGTGCGAAATCGGCTGTTTATACAGAATGGCCCTTTGCGTTACGCTCGGCGCGCTGGTACGGGCTGCAGGAAGAGCATTGTTAACTGTCAGAAGTAAATCCAACTGCTCGTCATTTATCAACGAATGTTGCTGTGTATGAGCGATCAGGGCGAGGGGGGCGGATGATGCGTGGCGTGCATGGAAATGATGTGTATGCAGCAATGCGAGTCATAGATTGCCTCACAGATTCCATCTGGCAGTTATGTGTACAGAGCGTGTTGTAGTCGTCCCCCAATATTCACCGAGTGCTCGTTTGTGCATACATAAATATCTACCTTGTGCTTCTCACAACTACTCGTACTTGGTATTATTCGCCCGCTTTCCTTGTTTGAGCGCTTCCTTCTACCTGCCTATGTGAGACTTCTAATATAGCAAGGGCCAGGCCTAACCGCTCTTATCAAAACATCATTCATGCAACCCATACGCGCACATTTCATAACGCGAAAAATGCTGCGCCACGCTACTGCGCAAAACGTATGCGCTGGTATCAGTCGTTTGCCAGTACAATAGAAGGAGAGTCTTCTCGTGCTCGGGGTCGTCTGACACAGCACTCTACACCACAGTTGGATGCACAAAGCATGTGTCAGATATACCTGGCATATCTTTGACACAAAGGGAACACTCGAAGTTTCAACCCCCCCTTCTTTGTCCATGTTGGCCATTTTCTCCCGAAGAGGGTGATGCGAATTTCGGGCGTACATGTCTAGTCAAAATTGTACAAAACTTCCTCACTATTCCCTCGATCTCACACATTATTATTGGGTTTACTTCCACGGAAAATATAATGGAAGCAAAAATCGCTGCCATGGACGCAACAAATCTTCCATGGACTAGACTCCGCTTTCATCAGAGTAAACCTACACTTTTATAGAAGTGAAATTACTTCCATGGGAGTAACATTTAGGGCCCATCTTAACGAGAACCTTTTTCATGATACTCCACCAGTCTTATTTTCGTTTCATCTGATTTGCATCTGATCAGTCCAAAAATGAATCACCAAGCAGGCATTTAGACATTCGATTCGAATATCACGAGACAAAACGAATTCGACAAGAAGGCTTTTGGGATCCATTTTGGTCTTCGTGCTATTCGAATTGGGGGGTTCGTCCAACTCGACGTGACATGTTCCTGAAACCGGAGCAAGCCAAGCAAACTTGACCCGTGTCGTCGGCTGCTTCACAGATGAGATCCACCAATCCCGACAGACAGGGCCACCGGAACAGCCGCAGCGCGACGTTCGACAGCCCCCAGCATAGAGTAGGCCATCCGTGGCGCCTCAAAAAATTACAAGGCCGTCGCAAACCCAGTTTTTCATCTCTCTTTGCCTCGCAAACCACACGAGCACCGACCAGATCACGACTTCGCTTTCGATCGCCGTCTCCTGGTCGCTGCTGCCTGCGTGGGGCCTCGGGTCGGCGCTAGCCACCCGAGACGTCTCAAGAGCGATCTTTTCTCCGGCGGTGCCGCAAGAAAGAATTCGCAGCTGATCGCGGCGCCCTGGGGAAGACGCGGGCCTTCGCTCGCTTCGTTGACTGTCCTCTGGTGTTCGTTGACCCTTGTGCGTTCTTCCTCTCTTTCTCGAGATACGTTATTCCTCGATAGGGCAGAAAGGCGTATGTTTCACGAAATTGTGTTCCTCTCAATCCAATTAATTTCTTCATATTTGATTATAATGAAAACAACATCTCGTTAAGACGGACCCTTAAATCCATGAATGTCAAAACACTTCCACGGAAGTTGCAAGAGCTTCTATCGATTCTACCGCCATGAAATACTCCACCAGTTTCCCTACTACCCTGCTCCCGCTGGATACCTTCACGCCGCAATGGGCTCTTCCAATCTGACACGCTACCCTCGAACCACTAGGTGCATAATTATCCTGAAACGGGGGGGCATAGCAAAGATGACAAAGTTTCTTTAGTTTGTGGAATTGAGTCTCAGTTTCGGTGAATGCGATTCTGTCTGTCTGGCTGTCTGTCCGCAAGACTTTTTTTTTCGAACACTTTCCAATGGCCCATATGTAAGCTCGTTACATATGATATTCGTACGACGTATTCGACTCAGACGGACCTTACATACTGAAACATGCCACACCACCAGGCAAATTCAGTCGTATAATACATCCACGATATCGTACCATGGTACCATACCGCAAACGTACCATACTATATAATGGGCTTTTCCCGTCACATACCGTCAGCACATACTATGCCACATACAGTTGTTTTCTCATATTACCGTACACCACACGACCAACATATTCCACAATACCACCATATCCCATACGCCATACTGTGTAAGGCAGTCAGAGTTAGGGAGACGTCTATGCACCAGACCAGGTGCCTACTACTGGCCGTGTTGTTGTGCTAGGGTGGCGATGGATACAGAGTACGTACGTTGCACTGCTGTTCGGCTAGGGTGGCGATGGATTCAGGGTATGCACGTTGTAGTGCTGTTCGCCGAAGCAAAGAAAGGCAGTCAGAGTTGGCTCAGACGCTTGGGTCCTACGATCAGTGCAGCGCATTCGCCGCTGATGTGCACTGAATAGGTTAAAAACACTATCTACAAGTACTACCACTACTGCTGGATCCATCACGAATAGCGAAAAATAGGGTTTTTCTCAGGAGGATACCGTAGGACGCCGCCGGCAAGCTCTTGCCCCCTAGAGCATGCATCCACCCCATTTCTTCGAGCCCGTCACATATACTAGTTGATCTTGCCTGCCACTTAGTGGGTTGGCCGTGGGCTGAGTCTCTGTCGAGATCGAGCGTCAATCGAGCTCGCAAACGGCCGTGCAAGGTCGCTCCTGGTCACAAAGTCTCGACTCCATGGGGATTCCCATATGTTCGGTGGCATTTTTCGGCAGGGTCGCTTCCTGCTCAACAATAAGTTGGAGTGGTCCAGTATTGCACGGGGGGTATGGTTCCAGGATGGGTGAAAAGGGACACAAACAACAGAACACGGCAGCACTAGCAACCCAGATACGGGCAACAACACCCAAGGATAACAGCATCATGGAGCCCAAACAGTAGCCAGTTTTGTGCCCTATTACCCTCAAATGAGCTGCTGGTAACATAGGGATACTCCATGGGCAAGTACTCTACACGCCCAAAGAGGTCCGCCAACACAGCGCTATCTGTCATGGTACGTATTGCCTGTATTCCTGTGATTACGGGTCACCTCGAACGATTGGAACTTGTACCCTGCACGCTGCACGTGGCTGTGTCGCTGTGAGCAATATTGGTACGTTCGTAAACATGTTGTACCGTCCATTTATACGGCTGTATGATACCTTGCGCCGCTTCTGCTGTAATGGCACTCAGCTCAAGACTGGCAACTGACATGGTATTCCCTCGTCGAGTCGACTCGTATCGAATTGTTGTATGGGCAATTCATTGTCTTCGTTTCCCCGGTGGCTTAGTAGGTGGTCCGCGTGCGTACCAAGATCATTCTCGTAGATTCAAGTCTCGCCAAGTGCATACTCGTAAGGAATTTTTATTACCTTGAATAGAAAATATAAATGCTTGTAGCGAAAAGCGTGAAAGCTTGAGTTATATCTCCATTCGATGAAAATCGACGAGCAGTGGGAATGCTAAACCCTATGCGCGACCAAAAATGAAGCCACGTACCGGGGGTGGGGGAGAAGGGACGACATTTGTGTTTCCACACGGCTTGTCCAGAAGAAGATCGCTGAGGGTAAGGGCCCACATCTTCACGGGGAACTTGAGTTGGAAAAAATACATATATTCCGAATTATTTTTTGATTGATAACTAAAACGCCGTTCCCCCATAGGACCCACACACATTTTTTCTTTAAAGTCAAATGAAAATTCATTGAAATTCAAAATTGATTTCGAACTAAAGTTCCCAAGATTGGCTCTAAGGTGTACCTGCTGAAAAGTGAGAGTGATGAAAAAAACGTACCAGGTTTATATTGCGCCGTACATAACAAAACAATAAGAGCCACGACGAATATCATCCCATACTGCATCCCCGCTCAGTACGATCACGACTAGTTCTGATAGACGCAGCTCGCAGACGCTCAGTATAAGCCAAAGCCAATGAAAAAAACTCTGTTCGAGCCAAATCCCGCCTGCTGGGGTGCCGTCTGTGCCAGTGCCGACTGGTTTCTCTCCACACTCGCACCAACTCCAACTGCGACTTCACAAAAAAAAAACAAGCAAACAGAACAGCGCTCGAATGCATTGCGTTTCATCGAGGGCAATAACAATTGTTAGTAAAAATGGTAGATTGACAGTTTTTTGTCGGTACCAGAGATCCTATTCGCTATGATATTGCCCCGTAGTAATCCCTCTGCAGGAGCCACCGGAGACACATCGGTCACCCTGATCTCAGGAGCTCTGGCAATAAGCATATTTCCATGGAAGCACACACGCTTCCATTCGAAAGCAGACTCACGAGGAAAGCACCAGAACTTCCATAGAAGTAAAATACTTCTTCCACACTTACTGCCGTGTGTCACAACTTCCATGGAAGTAATATGTTTCTTCCACATTCGATTCCATGAAAAAAATAAAGTGTATGGAAGCTGGTAGAAACATGAAAGCTAAAGCATTCCCATGGAATGAAAGAACACTCCCAACTAGTACAAATAATGCAATGGAAAGACAACAACTTCCATGGAAGTGAAACGTTTCTCCCACCAATGCTTCCATCAAAGTAAAAACCTTGTTGGAAGCCGGTGGAAGTAATGGAAGTCGGTGGACTCACTGTAAAGTTAGTAGCAGCTTCCACCCGACGTAGTTGTGGAAGCTTAAAAAAATGTGAAGTTGACCGGGAAGTTTCCACTTCCGCCAACCGTGGAACTACGTTCTCCTTCGGAACTAAACGCTTACTTCCGTGGATTAGAACAAACTTCCACGGAAAGTTTTTTTCCAGTTGGATGGAAGTAAAATTTTGAGCTTCCCATGGAAGCAAGCTTGACTTGGGAAATCGAAAAGTTACTTCCTCCATGGAACTGAATTTCAATTCCGTCATGATGGAAGCGAATGTACTCCCTTGGGATTGCGTGGTGACGTCCAGGAGAGGAAGTGGATACAAAGAGGGACAAGATGCGGTGGACCCACTTCCGTGCGAGAAAAAGATGTACCGTGGGCAGAACCCGAGTTGCGGGCGTGACCCTTTGAGCACCGCACTCCTAGTGCGGGGACAAACTTCAGGAGTAGATGAAGTTCAGAGTAGTTCGTCCCTAAAACGGGTTTGCGCTTCTACTAAAAGGAAACGGACCCGGCGATAGTGATCTTTTTATTCGGCGAGTAAACAGTAGAGAGTATAGAGTTCACGCGGGGATGGGTCAGATCGTTTCACGGCCCTTCTCGTTTTCTCGAAAACGGTACTGTGAAAGTGCTATACGTCGACCATTACGCTTTCGGGCGGCTCTTTTCGTGGACCAGAACGTTTCCGAACACACCTTGTTGTCCCGTACTAGCATCTTTCCCAATCTGAAAAACCCGCGCGCTGGGAAACAATTGCAACCCCTGTGCGTGCTCGACACCGCTCTATACGGTATGCCTGGTACACAATGCCCCCTTTTCACTACGTGGTGAGGGGTGGAGTATATATTAATAGTGGGTTTTCATAACAGAAAATGGCGTGTACGCATAGGGGAGTACATAGTTGTTGGGTGGGCTCATAGTGGATTCTGGTTTTTATTGCCCCCCTAGCAGCAGAGAGCGCTGACTGGCCCAGTGCTCAGTGATTACGTTCAATCGATTACACTCCAAAAGGGTACTCGAAGAGTAAAGTGTCCTCACCCAACCCGGTTGTTTTGTTAGACCCAGGCAGACGGGGGTGTACGAACTAAACGCCAACCAGAACACAGTAGGGCGGATATTTACAAGGGAGTCTTGAATCTCACTCACTGGCGGTTTGGTTTTCATCCTGGTTTATATTGAGTGGGTGCGGGGCTGGTACTACAGCAGGAAGGGGGGAGGCGAGGGGCATGGTCCCATTTGTGTGTTCTCACAAAAGGAGCTCTACATCTCACCCGAAATTCCATATCCGACTGACCTTTCGATGCGCTACTATTACGGCGGGACCTAATAAGTAGGACCATATATTGTTGGTGAAAACAGATAAATATATAGGCATTTGTGTGTACCGTAGGTCCTACTTACTACAGTATGTGCCCCGTAATAGATAGTCCTGAAACAATCACGTATGCAGTACTATTAAATACGGAGTACGTAAAAGTCTCATGCTACAGAAACCGTTAGCTTTTCACTTGGAAAGCTCAACCGGCCAGAAAAAACATTAGCCGAACAGTGCAGACACTACCGTCGGTTGAATTCCGGGTTAGGGTCACTGAGGCGGATGGCTCGAAGCAGCTGAAAATCAAGGAGAACCAAGGTGCCTTATGGTGCCCCCGCCACCGTAGCCTTGGTCGTGGTGTGGGTTTATCCCCCTTGACCCGTATGTGCGCCTTGCTGAAGTGTCCTTCAGAATACTTCTGTGAGTAGAAACGACTTGCTGTGAGCCATCAGCTCGTTATTTGTCGGAATAGTAGTTAGGTGTTTCTCGGACGTGCCGGCCAATAATAGTTAGGTGCGGGATACTTTTTTTGGACTGCATGTGTGTAGAAATAATACTTAGGTGCGGGATACTTTTTTGTTTTCTCAGTGGGCATCCCTCGGCTGAATAGGCTCGATTTACCCGCCTGACTTGAGTCGGCAAGACGGCATGTTGTCATCAACTGAATTCGCCAGCCGACTCGCCGACTACAGTCAGTCAGTTGGTCCACGAAATTTACCGACTATGTACTACAGTAGTCGTGAAATCCTGCCTGAGTTGCAGCTCTACCTTTTACAGTGACCCCCTCTCAAATCAGTGTTTCTCGTTTGAAAGCTCCATCATCCCGTTACAACCCTTTTTTCCCAATTTCAGTGCGCCACCTCTCCTACCGCAAGGACCAAGCCCGCCCCCCTATACTGAACGTAGTACAACCGTATCACACGGGTGATCATCCAACACCCCCCCCTCCCCTTACCCCCTCCCGGCATCCGATGAACTCCCAAGCTGGCCTCCTCTAAAACGGGGGAGAGGTGCTCACGCACCGAGCGATGTTTCTACTGGACGCAATTCTAGAGCCACTATTTTCGCTCTATGTGTGCCCCCCTCTCCCTCAGCCCCTGTGGAACGGTGGTCTCGCTTCATAATTAGAGTGCTTTGTCCCCAAAACGGGGATGCAGTCCTGAAAGGTTGAAGGCATAGATGGATAAGCTCGACTAGTAGATGTGAGGGGGGGGGGGTCCTTGGTAGATGCTACATGGCGGCAGTATTTTCTTCTTCTATTCTTCCCACCCGTAATAACAGTGCTGGACATCGGATATCGATAACGGAGTAGAGCTCGATGCGATGCCGATAAACAAATATGGAAAAACGATACTATTTCGTTATTTAATACATCGAAGCTTTCGCTTAGTGCGCATGTATCGGCATGGGAAGCACGGGAGTCACCGAGGCCGGGGGGAGGCAAACGCGGGTGATGCGACATATCTGTCACTCGATACATCGACACTTCAAAACTTTCAATACGGCGTACCCAACACCAGCCCATAGTCTTCGTCCCGCTTGAAAGCTTCGTCTTATAGCCGCCGGCCTTCTTCCCTATATTTGTCCGCTACCTCCCATCGTGAGGGTCATGTCTCACTGGTCCCCCCCCCCCCCACCCCCCCTCTGGCAATACGCGTTGGCGCTACGCATGTCAATCGGAAGGGGCATCAATCAAGAAAAACAACAAAAAACTATTGTGGTGTATGTAGTATGTAATATGCCCTGGTGCCGGATAGTGTGAAATATACGGTAGGTGGTGGTAGATAAAAATAATCAGATAGCTGATGACGTGAGCTACGTTCGTTTGTGATGCGTTCCGATTCGAGTTTCGGTAATAATAGAGATAAATGACAGGATACCAGGTGTGTTATTATGAATGTTGACATACGACCATGTGTCGCTATTGCGGGGGAGCAGACCAGACAGAACCTAAGGGGAACACAAAAACGTACACCAGGTACATTTCGCAATTTTATTAGCGATATTTGGTTCTATTTCCTGTGGTCTTCCGTACTATCACGGGGCACCTACCATATTAAAAAGGGCCTATGGTACACACAAAATCGTATGTATTCCGCAATTTTTCCTTTTACGGGGAGCCATAGTTAATAGGACCTGGGGGCAACACAAAAGCCTATATATTTACCTATTTTTAGTAACAATATTTGGTCCTGTTAACTATGGTGTCCCGCAATAAGAATATTTGGTATTATTTGCTATGGTCGCCCGTACCAGTAGTAAGAGCATGATGAGTTTCGACCTTGATACGCCACAAGCACTCCGGAATAATATACCGACGGAATTAAATGGCGTCAACATACCACTTAATGTCCGATTTTCCGGGTCCTGGTCTTTTAAATTGTTCTTCTCCGTAGAGCGAAGAAGGTATGACGATGTATGCTTTCCGAGAAGTAAGTGCATGCGAATGCCGAATCCCTGGTGCCAGTACAAAGCATCGCTTGAATCTATGGTTTATGGGATAGATGAAATGAACTGCATCAGGCTGTAAGGTGCTCGTATGTGTGTAGGTGTATATCATGAGTACGCCGTAATACTATGTATGTCTGTGTGCATGTATCGCGATAGTCGGTTAACTGCATTCGGTGTAGTACTATTAATACCGTGACAAGGTGTGCCGCCACTATTGCTCCAGTATGAATAATATGGCTCGTGATGCGATCGCTGCTACGCCAGCCGGGCCGGGAGCATACCAACACACCCACAGGCGATGTAGAGGAGTCCTCGAGAAGGTTACGTATTTCAGTGTGTAGATGCATCGTATGGGTTTTAGTTTTCACATGTTTCACATGCATTCATGAATGCTATTCACGAAAACCGACAAAAAGTGTCAGCCTACAACCCACTCGAAAAACAATGAAAAACAAAACTCGGAAGGCGGAGCTTCAACCACAGACTTTGACATGCAGCGGCTAGCTTTCTACCGTGGAGCCACGATCTTGAGGGATGGAGCACAGTGCTCCATCCGTCATCCACCATACAAATAGAAACCCAAACCTAGGGGATACGAAACAAATCCTGGGAGGGAAACGCCTCGGGAAAAGCTAAAAACCCCTCACTTCCTGCGGATTCCCTCCCATCTCGGGGACCAGGCAACCCAACCCCGGGAGGGCGGCTCCCCGCGCCTCCTTCTTGTCGAGTTGGACGGCAGCGGCTCTTCTTTCGCGCCACGCCGAGTCCCCGGGGCTGCTGCGTCGGACGAGCGTGGAGCGGCCACTCGGCCAGGGAGGCTCGGGGGAGTCAGTGTCCCGCCGGGTGTACTGGATCTGAAGAAAGCGCATACCAGGTATGGTATCGGTGGTATTAATAGTTATGAAGGGTAAAACAGTGGCCATCACTTTTACATAAGCGCACGTGCTGAAAGCGGGATCAATTTGTATTATTCCTACTAGCTACATTTTCCTATGTCTCAACAGTCTGGGACTCTGACAGGATTTCCATCTCTCTGGGATTAAGAATCAGATCCGACGCTTGGTGTACGGATGATGGTGTGGTTGGTAAGAAAGAACCGTGTAATGTGAAGACACAATATCACACAGCGAGCGGCACGAAATAATGGAGATATAATATGCGTGACATACGACCCGACAACACTGTGGCGGTTGTGAGCTTCGACGTTCTGGTTGATGGCGACCTCCAACTGAGAATAAACTGTTCAAATGCTGTTGCTGTCGTTGATGTTGTCTTTGTTGCTGATGCTGTTGTTGCGATTCTCCCGCATGTTCTCATCGTCACAATGCAGTCCGGGGTCACACAGCAGGCCCACAGTACACTCTCGGGGTGGAAATATTACCTCGGGCATTGGCGTTAGAGGGAAAACCGATCAAAATAATAATTATTTAACTCAATACAAAAAAAACAGGGGGAGAAATAGTACCTATTCTGCAGCAAATCGTATGTGCATCGTTATAGACGGCCGGTATCACATAGATGCCGGGAGCATTCTTTATGCAGCGACTGCTATTCGTTGTATAGACTAGGCCGCGGCAATGCTCATCTTCGATTATGTTATCTGCCGGATTTTGAGGCTGCTGCAGGTATTGAGGCAGATAACTGCTTCAGTGAAAAAACTCTAAATCAATCGCGGGGGAAACAGTGGAAAACGCGCGAACGGTTCACGCAGCTTGCAAGGTTGAGTATCAGCCGATCGGTTGAATGCACGGCTGACGTGTTTTTTTAGTTTTTTTTCATAAATGTTTCGGGGAACCCCTGCCACCGCGTAGGGCATGCGTCACTGCTTGCGGCAAAAAGTTGGCGATGCAGAAGTTTGGCCATCATAAGTGCCTAGTTGCTGCTCGCGGTCGATCTATAGGTCACGCGGAAAAGGTTGCTTACTACTACTTATTATGTTGTCATGAAGAAGCAGTACCACTTACAACTGCAGTTTGGGTGGAAAGGTGTATAATAATCTAATAGGTCTCTCGATGAGAAGTACACGCGGTTTATAATCTTCTTCTCGTACCCTGGTACATTATTACTCAAATATGTGTAATCCTTCTCGAGGCCTCTGAGCGAAGCTTAAAAATTCGCTTTTGTCTCCAACTTTGTCTGAGACTCCGGATGCCTTCGCTTTCCTGCCTTCGTGCTTGCTCTTTCGACCGCTTTCCTCGAAGGTCGCGCGACCCGGCCTCCGACGGGTGTTCTCCCGTGCGCACGTATGTCTTTCCATTCGACCTGTTACATGTTTGTCCTACGTCTCCAGCTATTTCCCTTTCCCTACTCATCTCACCAGCGTCTCGGTGACACAGCAACAGCAGCAGCAGCAGCAGCAGCAAGCAGGTACCCCCTTGCTGGCTATGGTACGTATGTGTGTACAGGGTCATATTTTATGCGAGAAGAGTTTTTCAACATATTCTTCTCCCGTCGACCTTCGCGTCAAATGGTATCAATAGTGTGGACCTCGACCAGAGGGATGGCGGACAAAACGCAAACAGACGCGAATGTTGGCGCAGATTATCGAAGAACAGAAACGAGCAAGCAAACGGCCGGAGGGCCGTCGTCGGCTTGGACGACAAACGTCTTCGGTCTTGGACGTTTATTCCCGTGCTTCTGCGTATCTCTGAGAAAGCAAGCTCGGGTATCGACTACTGTTACTGCTGTAGTTGTTGCTTTTGAAATTTCGCAAATGATAGAGTATCGTAGATGAAGCAAAGAGGGAAGTCGGCCTAGAAGGTAGCCAGACATTGTCCATAGGTTTCCTTTGTTTCCGGGGATTTGTTATTTCAGGAAGGTTCTGGGTGGTCAACGTTGAAGCCCGTGCTGCACATTGTCGGATGGCAAACGCAATAATAATGAAAGTCGATGAAGCACTTTGCTTTCGACGTTGTATCATATTGTTGCGCACCCCCGCGTTCGGAGACAAGGGGGGTGGAGGAAGAGCAAGCCCCTCAGGCTGCGCCAAGAGCAACCACACGCTAGCATCCGTAAACTCGAGTCAACTTCCATCCCAGCTGACAATGTCGAACGCTCGATGCCAGCCTCCATTAAATGGGATTGACCCGGTTTACGAACCCATGCTAGCACGTTCTCCCCCCCCTTTGTTGCTATATCATGGGGAACGCGTGTGATAACCCAATTTCTCCATACTATTTTCACTTGACACACACGGACGCGCTGCACGACCGGAATATACATTTGGCTACGTCTGCCTGTTCAAAGCATTAGGGGGATTAACCCGCTTCCTCCCAGGCCCGGCGGGATCCCACTATCACGATCCTCCTGAGCCATTCCGCTTGCTACCCAGCTGTCGTCCTGCCCAGTGGTGAAACACGCCCATCGACCGCCGGGCTACCACCCCTCTGATAGAACTCCCCCTCGCGACGAGTTCGTTGCGCCTCCAATCCCCAGGGAGTGCCGAGCGCACTCCTCCGTGACCACACTCCCGCCAACGCAACCACTCGTCGCTGGGTTGTCGGCAGTTGAAGCGAAGCCCACATGAAGCATCCATCGCTGCCGACACAGAACGTAACGAGGGTTCCGGCGAGGAAAACAAACATGGTAACAAGACATTCACGCGAACGTGAGGAGGTGGCATCGCCACCGACGCAATGAACCCACACCCGGACACACAAAAACACTGCCCCTTTTCCAAGCAGGTCACCCTTCAACCCACGAGACCGCAAAATCAACGCGGGCTGCACTGCGCTGCAAGTTGAACGGTTCCGCGATTGGGGTCAGCGCCAGTCCGTCGCACACGGACGGGATAAACAGCCCAACTCGCGACGCCAACAGGGAAAAAATGAAGAGGTGGCGAAAACTAATCGAAAACCACCTGGGAAACAAATCGCCCAATAGCACTCTCGAATCAGGACAGAAATCGCTGACTGACTTAAACAAAGCACACCGTCCCCGCCTGTGGACGGGCGCTACGCACACGCACTGCAACAGTACATAATCCAACGTGTGGCGCATGCTTCTCCAGATGAACGACACGCGAAACAAGGACGACGAAATCAGCAAGATGCGAGACCTGCTTCGCCGAAGCATCCGCACACACTGAAACGGCATGCTCCCCCCTGTAGACGGCTGCTACGCATACGAAGAAACAAATACCCACGCAGTCCGCTTTGGCGGAGATACGCAGCGCACCCGCGGACACCACGAGGAGTATCGCGAACGTTTTCCCCAAATGAACGCCTGACGAGCATGCGCGAGGAAGCCGACGATTTACGACACCTGCAGCGCTGAAGCCGACGCACTCATCGCAACAGCACACAGTCCAATGTGTGGCTCACGCTTTCTCGGATTAACTACACACAACACATGGACGAGAAAGTCAAAGAGGTACGATACAGGCAAAGCTGAAGCAGACGCACACACAGCAACAGGACAGTGCCTCCCTCTGTGGACAGGTGCTACGCAGCACACACGGAGACCACGGAAAGTCTCTCGAAAAAAACATCGCCAGATGAACTGCTAACGAACAGGCGCGAGGACGCCGACGAGATACGACACCTGCTCCGCTGAAGCAGATGCACACACTGCAACATGATACTGCCTTCCCCTGGACGAATGCTGCGCATACGTATAGACATCAAAACACGACACCTGCTTTGCTGAAGCGGACGCCAACACTGCAACAGCACACCGTCCTCTCCTCTATACGGCTGTGACGCATACGAATAGACAGGCACCCATGTAATCCGCGACGGCGGAGATACGCGGCGTACCCACGGACACCTCAAAACGCCTTGCGAAAAAAAACCACGATGAACGGCACACGGACATGCGCGAGGGAGCCGACGTGTTGTGACGTCTGCGGCAATGAAACAGATGTGCACACTGCAACGGCACACAGTCTAACTTGTGACACATGCTTCCCCGGACGAACGGCAAACTAAACATGCGCGAGGACGTTGCGACATCTGCAGCGCTGAAGCACACCCACACACTGCAACGGCACACGGTCCAACTCGTGGCCCACGCTTCCGCGGATGAACGCAACACGAAACAGGGACGAGGGCGCCAATAAAACATCGCTTAAGGAGGCGCGCACACTGCGGCAGCACACCGTCACCCCTGTGGACGGGTGCTACGCAGGCGAAGAAACCAGAACCGACGCATTCGCTTCGGTGGCAATACGCGGTGTACCCACGGAGGCCACCAAGCATATCTCGAAAAACTTCCCCCGGATGAACAGCAAACGAAACATGCACGAGAAAGCCGATGAGTCGGGACACCTGTAGCGCTGGAGCAGGTGCCCAGGCTGCAACAGCGCACCGTTCAACTTGTGGCACGTGCTTCCCCAGATGAACGGCACACGAGACCTGGACGGGGGAGCCAAAGAGGTGCGACACCTGCTATGCTGAAACCGACGTACGCACTGCATTAGCACACGGTCCAACTTGTGGCACACGCTCTCCGGGATGAACTGCACATGAAACATGGACGCGTAGTGCTTGAGCAAAGGAACATGCTCCAACAGCACACAGTCCGACTTGTGACACAACGGCACACGAAACATAGACGGGGAAACAAATAGTTGCGCCATATGTTCCGCTGAAACAGGGGTACACACCGCAATCGTACACGGTCCAACTAGTGGCACACGTTTCCCCAGATGAACGACACACGAAACGTGGACGAGGAAATCAACAAGATCCTACACCTGCTTCTCTGAAGGAGGCACACACACTGTGACAGCATACCGTCCCCCCTGTGGACGGGTGCTACGCAGTCGAAGGGACAAAAACCGACGAAACCCGTTTCGGCGGCGATACGCGATGTACCCACGGAGGTCTCGAAACCTCGCGTGAAAACCTTCCTCCGGATGAACGGCTAACAACGCAATATGCACGAGGAAGCCGACGGGTCACGACACCTATAGTGCTGAAGCAAACGCACATTCTGCAACAGCACAAAGTCCAACTTGTGGCAAATGTTTTTCCGGATGAACGGCACGCGAAACACGGGGGAAGGAGTCAAGGAGTTGCGGCACCTGCATCGCTGAAACAGACGCATGCACTGCAACAGGACACCGCCCCCTCCTATGGATATGTGCTACGCACATGGAAAAACAAGTACCAACGCAAGCCGCTTCGGCGACGATACACGGCGCACCCACGGGGGCCATTGACTGGCGCGACACAACTTCCCACGAATGAACGGCACGGAACATACCGGGGGAAGCAACATACTAGCCGACCAGCAGCGGATGGGGAATTTTCGGCCCCTGCCTTGTGATTGACCTTTCACAAACGTCCGCGCGTGACCCCTCCCCAAACGCGACCAGAAGATTGTACCACGGTAGGTAGTTAAGCTACAGTAGGCCAACCGGTACCAGTTGGACATCAAATCC
>JBBMHQ010149184.1:0-18800 GCA_037834295.1 Postelsia palmaeformis
CTTTGAGATCACAGATGGGTTGCGGGTCGAGTCTATGTGTCCTATTGGACCCTCGGCGACTTGCCGATGGCTCTCCTCACAACGTGAGGTGTGACCTCCCTCAAGACGTGAGGGGTGGCCTCCCTCATGACGTGAGGGGCGGTCATGGTTCCGGTGGCCTTCCTCGGGACCAGGAGGGCTAGGGGGGTTTCTCTCGTCAGCCATCGCAGCAGACGGAAGAAACATGGAGGGGAGTTGAAAACCAGCCCGCTCTTGGGGCAAAAAAAACTTTGCTCCCGAAGAGAGATTCCAAGCCGGGACGCCTAATTTGGGACGGTAGTCCCGCAGCAGGTAATTATCTTCTCAGATTTGGGTGTGGAAACACACCGAGGTGGGGTCGTGTGACGTTCCCACACTCTCGGGAGCCAGCAACGAAAGGTACTCTCAGATTTCCCCCGAGGAGCCAGAAAGTCCTTGAAGGATTGTGTGATAACGAAGAGGTACGATCTAGGCGATGGGACCTTGTATCCACACCCTGTATAATGTTTTTTACACCCTTATTCCTAGATAAAACAAACCTAAGACTTTCGTGGGCGAAGTACCCTGTTTAAAACCGTTAAAACGCGGCGAGAATCTACCTTCCACCACCACCGACGCACACACTGCGGCTGCGGCGCACAAACAAAGCGCACACAGTCCATCCATGAGCTCTGCTGAGAGTGCAGCACCAGGTACGGGAGCACCGTTTGTCTACAGGCTTGGCTGGATAGAGGGTAGTCCAGCTTGGGTAGTCAATGCAAGGTCCATAGCATTCAGACCGTCCCAGGCTTCACCAGACCCGGAGCGGGTGGGTTCTGGCCTATTCTTTGTGCGGACAGACAACAGAGCACCTCATTGACGTAGGGCAAGGAGGCGTTGCTTTTACTTCGCATTCTGATGGCGGCTTTTTGTCAAGCACAGTCTTGGGTCAGCACATTCGTGCAGTTTTGTTCTACTGTAGGTCAGGAGTAGGAAATACTCAACAATAACGTCTACTTCAGCAGCCATAATGACTTGCATTCACTGGCATTGACAATGGAACTGCACGAGGATCGGCAACTCTCTGGCTCTGATGATACCAAAATGGGCAACTCATTGTTTCGCACCAGTCTATGACTGAATGGTAACAACCTTGTCTACGGGCTTGTTCCCGCTGGCACTGGCTGGGGTAACATGTCATACAAGGAGAGTCTCGCACTACTGCTGTTGTGTCCCACGGTTCGTTGCACACTGCATACATACATTAGGGACGTCTATATACCAGGTGGCAATCATCATAATCGATGTGCAATCGATTGAAAACATGACCATCCGGCTATCGAGAACTGTATAGAAAGAAGCACAAGAGCTTGGGCAAGGCTAGAGCGAGGTAACGTTCAAAGGTCGTCGATGCGTGTCCACAATAGGGTTTTCAAAAAGAAAAATTCGGGCGAAACTACATCTTTCGGCTTGCCCGGGAGAGGGGGAGGGGAGTACGTAGTGTCGGACAGGCATGTTTTCCTCAGAAGACCCTTGCCTATACCTGGTACCTGGTGCTGATGTACTCGTAAACAGGCGTATTCTGCAACAATAGCACCGTCGTGCTGGAGTATGTACCACATGCACTGCAATACTGCAACGGGCATATTCATAGAAGTAGCTTACGACTCCTTTACGTCGGCAGCCTCTCCAGATTGGGTTGCCTCGCTTGTACCACTTTGTCCCTATATAAGGACCATTTCGATAGACTGTTATTTTAAAAATTATTACTTTGTTTTGGAACATATCTGGTAGTGCTACACTAGAACTCCAGACGACGATATTGTCGAAAAAAGTACCGGCATACCTTCAATAGTCCCCAGGCGCAGCTTTCAAACTTTCCGAGTCCTGGCGATATCTCCCGCCGACAACCGCCTTCTCCCGTGGTTTCTTCACTGAACAGTGCCACCGCCTCGCCCGCGCCGGCCGGCGCCGGGGGTCCACTCGCGCAGTGCCGCACGCGCTCTAGCGAGGGCCTCGGCGCTGTTACTAATCCACGACGGATTATCCGTACAGTAATGTGCTGGGCCCTTCCCGCCCTGCCATTTATTTTCTCATTTGCATCACGAAAGGGATTGTGTATTGGCGTGGTTCCTCTACAGGAATCCCTAACCCTGCGCATTGTGGGCGGTAAAGCACTATTGTGGAGACATTTGACAATGTACCAAATCCCACAACGAGGTGTCGACAACCAATCAAATTCGGTACGCGTTGTGGTGTGCTATGTACTTTGATTATTGTCTCCATAGGGATTGATTTACGCCCACATTGTGCAGGGGGGGGGTCTGGCCGTCTGTGCTGGGGTGCGTGCTGTCCTCTCTCCTGTCCCCCGAAAGGGTTGGCCGCCCTGCCAGTGCCGCCGTAGTGAGGGGGCTGCGCGAGCGGCCGTGAACCCGAGACATATTGACCTACAGGACATGAAATATAACCCTGACCCGACAAATAAACGTCATCCAGATCCCGTTGCGATCGCGTGTAAGTATGGTACGTACAAATGTTTGTTCTCGGCGAAACGTATCTTTATAGTAGAGACTACCAGTACACTGGGAGCACTGCGGCAGCTCGAATCACAACGAGGGTGCTGTTGCGGGTGGCATGCCTCCCTGTGAATCCTGCCGGATAATTGCAGCGATGTATGATGTCCTGTGGGTTGCAAGGTCAACATGCAGCTAAAGAAACAACTGCTGTTTGACTAGCCGACTGAGGACAGAGGGCCCTCCACACCTTGGGCAAAACGTTAGGCGGGGTCGACGTAAACAAGATCACGTACGAAGTATGCATTCAAGCGGTGTATTTTATTCTTGGAAAATGGAGTAAAATAATCCTGTTGTCCTTTTGTTATGTTGCTTTGTTCCGCAGTAGCTGCTTTATTTGTGTGGCGAAGGTGAGAGGTACGGTCGACTCTCTCGCGCAGCGTAAGTGCAACTACAGCCGTTGCAGCAGCAGCTGCTGCTGCGCAGCAATCATCTTTGTGTTGAATACGTGGTATCTAGTAACAAGTGACTCGAAATGCGTACCACTACAACAATAGGCCCTCCTCGGGCAGTGGGCAGTTGGCCGTGGGCAGTGTGGAGGGTACTACATCCTGAACGGTTGCGTTGTTGATTATTACCTCGATCCTTCGCCACATCCCTGCTAACATTTCGGGAATCACCCGAAAGGCAACCGGCGGCCACCCGGGCCGCTGTCAAACCCCCTCGATAACTATGGATGGAGATATACCTGGTAGATATGTGTTGCCGTCGTATGATATCACGGATGGAGCATAAGTCATATTATTGACTGGTAACAACGACCCCCCCCCCCCGCTTCCGTTGTCCCTCTCGTACCCTGACTATGCTGGTACTGTTGAGGCTCCAAACACGGTGATCGACGAGCTATGCCCGGCCAACGAGGCGAACAGGCGAAGCTACAACGTGCCGCCGGGGCAGGTTAGCCGCCTCATATAATTTCATCATTTGATACGCCTACGTACTTTGGGTGTCGATTACTGTCGTTTCGGATCTTCCCAGCGGATTCGGTTTTGGTCTAGATCATCAGCACTGGCTTCTCCCGAGCGCCACTGTACTGAACTGTTGCAGTGCTTGTAGTGTATGTTTAGTGCACTCCACTCTATAAAGAGCCTACTGCACTACTAATGCACTACAGTATGTACCCGTATGTCTGACGAATGCAGTACAGCACAAGTAGCGATCGGATCGTTAAAGGGGCAGATAGGATGACGACGCGACTTCTCAGGTTGAGGTGGACGTCGGAGATCCCCTCTACCCGTGGCGATATGCCGTGTTCGGTTTTAATCCGCGGTACCGGCCTCGCTTGTTCTAACCATTGCTGCTGCTGTTGCTGTTGCTGCTGATATTTGCCGCTGCTCTTATTCTTTATTTTGCTGCTGCTGCTGTTGCTGCCGACACTTACCCTGCCGCGATTGCTGCTGCTGCTGCTGCTGTCATCACTCCTGCCGGGCATGGTACTGTACTGTGTATGTACAATGTACAGCTGACGGAGAAGGGCATGCAGCAGGCGCTCAAGCTCGGCGAGTTTGTCCGCAAGACGTACGTGGAAAGTCTGGCCTTTCTACCGCCTGCCCTGGGCAGCGGCGGCAGCGGTGGAACTTATAGCTCGAGGTTCATGTCGGATTCCGGTGAGTCGATCCGGGCGTTAACGCAACAATAGACCATACCGTAGAGCATCAATAGACCAAGATCCGAATCTGAGGAAGAGGAACTCCTTCGGGACTGTGAAGCGGCACGATTATGTTACGTTTGATTCAACGAAACCGTCGTGGCGCACCATTCTTGCGCCAGGTCGGCAACAGCTGCGTGCACGTGGCGGTCGCACATGGGCTGCCACGATACCATAGTTGAGCAGTACCGTACGTATTTGTTTGAGCTTTTGGCCAAATGCACCACCCAGGGTGATGATTATTGTGGGCTGTTTTCTTTCATCCACCGGGTGGCTTCCTGCGATGGGGTGTTATCGTGCACAAGGGGGGGTGATTTAGACCCTGAAGGCAATATAATGTTTTTTAGTTCCCTTCCACGTTTGTTATCTGCTTTCCTTCGCCCATATAGTTGGAGTCTACCCTCTCTTGAGACAGACAGACCACTGGCTAATTCACGGTCTGTTGAGTTTGGCGATCAGTCGAGGTGGAAGAAGCAAGCTCGGCTACAAGGACAGTGATGAATAACAAGCCCGGCATCAGTAACAACGAAAATGACCAAAAGAGGAAAGGACGGTCCCTACATGTTCACCCCTTACACTGTAGATTAATGTTGCCATAGCAACAGCAGTGAGGCGTTCGTGTCTGAGTTGTTGGTGGTAGTGGCGATGTGGCGTGTCCGTGCGTGCAGGCTAGTACAGTACTCGACGACGATGGCGTGATGCTGTGGCACCCTCCGTTGTGACTATGATCGGAACTGTGGCTATAATTGGGCCTTGAGCTAGAATTGGAACTGGAACTGGATGGAACTTTAATCGGGACTGTGGCTATAGTCGGAAGTGGAATTTGGAACTGGAACTTGAGCTGGACTCTTAGTGTAGCTGTAACCGTAGCCTTAAGTATGCAACTTTAACCGTAACTTTCATCCTGTGACTGTAAGTGCAACTGTAACTGTAACTGCACTACAGTAGTACAACCAGAATCGTGAACGTATATGTAACCGTCACTCTGTAAACGTGTTTTTTTGCTCCTCTTCCAGCGGACCGGTGCTTGCAAACTGCCCAGGTGATGGCTTTGGGCCTCTTCCCCAACGGCACTGGACCGCCAGGGTTTCCTAACCAGCCTGTGGCAGTACAAACAGAGCAGGCAAGCTTTGAGTTTTATTCATCTCAGGCGTTTTTAATTTTCGCCCTTTCCCGTATTTTGACTGATGCTGTAGTGTTGTTCACCGCAGTATGGTGGTCCCGTTCTGTTCATTAGTGGTTAATATTTATACCAGGTACATGGTAGTTATACACTAGGTGCTCGAGAATAGCAACCAGAGTATGTGGTTGCCAGTCTTCCAACCGCTAGCATACCAACATAAGCAGTTCGGAACCAGGAGGGATAATCCATACCGTGTACCAGGTATAAAACACCAGGTACGTGTTTCTGTTAGATAGTGTCGATCCTTGTTTTGTACGAAGTACAAGTTCAACATGTTTGAGAACCAAGTATAGCCCAACGAAATACCATGGAGTTATCATGGGGTACAAGCTTCACGGCTGGACTTATCCACCCGCGACATTCAATGGGTCTACGGTCGTACGACTACGGCCATGTATCACAATGGGTACACCTCCACTCCCTCGAGGCCCCGCTGCTAGCTAAACGCTTTAGTTTGTCCCGGGCGCTGGCTCTATCGTTGCCGAGCTCGGGCCTGCTGGGCCTACTGTAGGAGAAGGTAGTCACCAACAGTCGTCGTCGGAGCAATTTTCGAAGCCCCGACCGGCTTCTAGCCCGACGTTTACCTGTTTGTTTCCTCTGTTGCTTGTTCCTTGGTGGAGCAGAAGCAGTTTGCCAACATGCTGGCGGCCGCTCACGGGGCCTGCGTGGGCCAACAGAAGGCGGACAACAAAGTTTACGACCAGACGAGGGGGAAGGATCTCATTGACGACGCCCAGAACGTGACCGAAACCGTCGCGAAGGTGATTGGTTCGAATACCTGATTGCTTCATTGATTCGTCGGCGGGTTGGTTTGTTAGCTGATGAGCTCATCGTTTGATCGCTGCATTGGTTCCTTGGTTGATTTCTCCGTTGGTTGACGGATTTGTCGGTGCTGTAGGTTGGTTGAATTCTTTCCAGTGAATTGCCTCTATGGTTAACTGGTCGGATGTTGCCCTCCGCAGGGAGTGGTTTAGCAATATTCACTGGTTGAATATTCGACAATCAGAGTCGAATCTAAAGAGGGAAATATAATCGGCTTATGAAGCGACGACTCCGAAACGGCAGTCAAAACCGTCGCCAAAGGTTTTGGTCGAGGTTAATTTAATTACATAATTTCTTCATGGGTCGACTGTTTCCGTTGACTTCTGCAAGTCTGGACGGGAATGCAAGGAATGCTTGGTCTTCAAATTTATACTCCAACGGTCCTTGAGATTCCGTTCACAGTCCTTCAGAGTGGTATGGTATTTCTTGATGTAACTGGTCGATAATCTTGTTGACAAATCCGAGCCTGAGTCTCGAAGTCCGATCCGCATGAGAAACGGTCAAATTGATTCCTTCTTCGTTTTTTTCCTTCGCGATGCGGGGTGCATGGCTTATGCGCGCCGAATGATCGTAGACCTAATCCGCTTGTGTGGCAACCGTCATGTTTACCCTGGGGTTTAGTTACTTTTCCCAGGAGAGTCGCGAGCAATCACGACGCTTGAAAAACGAGAGAAAGCCAAACTATGTTTTCTTGTTGGTCGGAATCTAGTTGTCTGTTAGTGTGTGGCATGCTTGTTAAAAACGCTACTGTTGTCGTGTAGTTTTGCTATAGCATTTAGCTGTTACGGTTGGGGGGTGTATAGGATTCAGAACTCACGATTCATGCCGTGTTTGTTTTTTATTCCTATGGTTTATATGTCCCCGCGCTATAGCACTAGTAATACTACAGGAGTAATACTACAGTAGTCGTAATAGTAATAATTTTAAGAGACGGCTGCTTGATGTTACGCCTCTTGGAAACTCAAAACAATACGCTCATACCATTAGTGTAATATTGTGGTTTCGCAGTATGGTACCCGTGAAATAATCGAAGTGGAGCTCGAAGAAAGGAAGAAGTCGGTCCCGAACAGTCTAGCGAACAGCTCAACCCCTGCTGGTGAACGGGCCGCCCGACTCGTTCACGAGGGTTTATCGTGCCGCCAATCCACGCGTCGGCGTTCCCTGCTGAGCATTCTCAAGCTAGTCTATAGGGCACTTGCCCTATAAGGCAATAAGGCATGACCTACCGTAGCACAGGTCCGTCTTGCCTGCACAACGGGTGTGCATGCCCTATCCTAACTTAGGGTTAGGCGCGGTTTTTCCAATGTGTTCCTTAAATTTGGCATTAACCTTGGTTAGGGTCCAGGTCACCCTAGACTTGGTGCAGCGTCGGGCGCCATTATTATGGATTCGTGTGTCCAAACCTTCTTGTCGCTATATATTTGACAAAACAAATACTTGGTATATGCGTTTGAGCTCATCTTCAGGGATACGTTTCGGCAGACCACGAACCACGAAATGGGTGCATTCGAGAGCGTGTACAATCTGAGGGTTCGGTTTGTCAACCCTAAGGCTAGGGTTCGGATTCGATCCCTATCTCTGCTGTGCCACTGACCCGAAAATTGTGCGCTTTGACCGCTTATTCCCAATCCCCTCTCGCTGCCACCGATGCTAAACTTGCTTGCATGCCAGGCGTGCGGGGCTCGCGTGCAAGACTACAAGAACGCAGACGGAGGCAAGGAAGGGCTGGTGCTGGGGGTCAAGGATGTCGCTGACATGCTGGACTTCGACGAGCAGCAGGCACGGGTGGCATTCGATGCAGCTTGCGCAAGTCGGGTTTCGTTTGTCCCTGGTTGCTGGTGTTGTTGTTGTTATTGTCGTTGTTGTTGTTGTTGTTCCTCATCCCTTTTATTACCCCCGCCTTACTCTCCCGCTCCCTCACAGACAGTCCTACTTAATCAAACCCGGGGCCACATGGCGGGCGCTCCTCTCCTCTCCCCGATGCGGCACTTGCTTCGATTTTACTGTTATCGCCCAAAGAGGTAGCTGTTACCTACAGTTTCGGATCTTGAAAAATTTGCTGGTGCGGTACGAAATATAATGTAAAACTAGGCAACATAACGCTTCTATTACGGGGGAACGTAGTAAATAGGACCCACGGTACACACAAAAGCCTACATATTTACCTATTTTTACTTACAATATTTGGTCCTATTAACTATGGCCCCCCGTAGTAGCGGTGTCTTGTACTCTGTACCAGGGTATGCCGCAATGCGTGGGAGGTGAAGGACGTTCCCGAAAGGCTGGGCCTAGACGAACAGCAGGCACGGGACTTGATGTAGTCGTGTCGGGTATGCGTACGTACGGCCTTGTCTGGTGGCTGTTGACCGTCGCAAAGAGGTACCTCTTAGCAATGGTAGCACTACGAGCCCAAAAAGGAAACAATATACGGAGTAATCGGTACTTGATTCTTAGCCGTTGTTTGAGTTTGGTACGATATAGTGTGCGAGTATAGACGGAGTGTTTAGACGACTACGCATGCCACTACGCAGCTAAAAACCTATACGTAGTTCGTAGGGTTCGCCTCTCAAGTTTGTTGTATAATTGTGCGGTTGTTATGGCGTCGTGTTTTTTAGTAGTGATTATGATGATGAGGCACTTAGGATATTCAAGGTAAAAGAAGAGCATGGCTTACCCCCTATACCTGGGTGAATATAGCCAAACATCCCATGTATAACACAGATGTGAAGCCGGAGATCCGCGTCGTCTTTCCGAAAATCTCTTGAACACCGTCAATTTCCCGAAAACTAAGCAAATACCTTCCTTTCCGTTCCTTGCGTTTTTGGGCGGTCTCGTCACAGGGCCTACCTCGGCTAGCGTCCGTTAGCAAGAAGACGCACGAGAAGATGACCGACCTAGCGTTCACTCTGCTGCAGGAGAGGTACTACTCCAGCCGCCAACAGGCGAGTGGCCGAAGTGTTTCAAAGACACCTGAGAAAATGGTTGCGCCGGTTGTCGATATCCTACAGTAGGGGGTCTGCAGATCTACGGCACGACGTCGCCATCTGTATTTTTCCACCTCTATCCCATTTCGAATCCTCGCCCTTCTTGCTCCTGCTCCCTCTCATTAATAGTCGTAACTCGGGTCTGGGGTTTCATAGTAAGCTCTACCTCGCGCTGTGGTTCGCGCCTTGCTTTTTTGTCGCGAGAAGACTTTAGCCCCTTCTCCCCTTCGCCCCCCCTCGCGTCGCCCTATTTTGAGACATTATGCGGAGTTGACGTCGTAATGTTCATCATGAACGTCATCATATCATACTGTGCTGTATGTACTGTATGTACTGTGTGTACTGTAGGTCATCATATCATCATAGGTACTGCTGTAGGCCCCGTCCCGCCAATGACACCAAAAGTTGTTGTGCCCACCCGATATTTTTACTCTACATATGCTGGCCTCTTTTTTAGTGTGCGCGGTTAGCTGTTGACCGACGGACTCTTTCAGAATATGCCACCTTGCCTCTCGGTATTAGGAAGGTTTGCGTTTTATCATGTTCCTTATATACTGGGGTAATGGAGATACGCGTGGTGGTAGAATGTAAGGGCACAAAGTTCGCCAAGTGAGAGGAGGGGTTACCTTTTTTTGCTCCCCGCGTATTTATTTGCCTATCTTATTGTGCTTGTTTGTAACGTTTTGCTGGTCGCTGGACGGCGAAATCTATACGCTCTACCTGTCGCGATGTGGCATGCACACCTTGTACACTATGTACACTATGCACACTGCCGCTGCTGGGCACGAGTACTGTAGTTGGTCAGAAGGGGTACTTCGGCTTGCCGTATACACGTAGCATTGGTAGCACTGGTAGCACTGGTGGCACTGGTAGCACTGGTAACACTGGTAACACTGGTAGCGCTGGTAGCACTGGCGGCACTGGTAGGACTGGTAGCACTGGTAGCACCGATGAAAACTGATAGCACTGGTAGCACCGGCAGCACTAGCAATAGTTACATGGTCATCTTACCCACGCCAGTGGGGGCACACACAACAAAACTGGTTTGTTGCGTCGGAAGTGGCTCGATGAGATGTTTTGATAGATGCGTCACTTGGCTCGCCCCCTCCTCCCTTACCATGGAAACTGTCGTCCATATGCACGTCCGCCTCGCCAGTGATTCTTAGTACGATGCAGCCCCCCCTTCATGCGACTCGCCGAACGCCTCACGGCTCTCCGGGCCTGGTGCAAGCAATGTCTCCCTGGTCGGTGAAAACCCGCTTGCTCCATCCCGGGATTGTAGGGATGCGAGGGTTTATGGTCATACGACTGCGGTCATGCATGATATCGAGTACATTCCCCCCCCTGGTCGATACCCGACATGCTCCGTCCCGGCATTGTAGGGATGCGAGGGTCTATGGTCAAACGACTATGGCCATGCATGAGATCGAGTACCCCCTCCCCCCCCCAGTGCACCCCTCACCCCTCCCGTTGTTGCGAAAAAAACTTTGGAAACTCGCCCTAGGGGGTGTACGTGATACGCTCTAAACTAGTTTAATCGGTAGGAAATATCTGTCCCGTCGCGAAGGAAATATCTGTCCCGTCAAAAGGACGACTGTGACGCGTGCGCTCGTTCGTCAGACGAACCATAATAGTTGACCGTGTTTCAACGAACAGTCTATTTCTCCACAGTCGCTGATGTTCTCAGTCTTGTATCATGTGTTGGTTTCATGTCACGGTTCGAGCAGCAGCACGTCTCCTGCACCACAATATTAAGTATGCAGGTACCCCACGAAAATGCTCCCGGACCCCACAACTCCCCTCCAACGAATATACATATTGTTTTTATGTTCGACCGAAGAACGTGTACAGGTTCCGGTTCGATGTGTTTGCACGGCTACGGTATTACAGTACCTCAGTTAGCACTGGTGAAGCTAAGACAGGTGTCGCTAGGTATAGCATCGGCGTAGCTAGGTGTAGCCAAATATCTTTGGTTAAGATGGGCTAGTAATTGGAGCCGGGGGACATTGACTCAACTGGTCGATTGATGTGCGTTGGTAGACGGCGTACGGTGGGCGCTTCAGGCAACTCGGATGGGGTACAGTACCTTGTCTTGACGCCGTTGATGTCGGAATGTTTCGTTCGCTCGTACAATGTCCCGCATTGAACCGTGGGTGCACATTTGTGCACCGTAGGTCGTAACAGCTACCGGTCACACTTGTCACACTGCCGGTATATACTAGAGCAACACAATTTTATTCCCAGGCTCCCTTTCGCACGTAGTGTCCCTCTTGGGACTTCGAAGAAATAAATTGACGACCAAAAGCAAATATGTCAGGAGGCAGCACTTTCATCCCTTGACAGACAGCAACTTTGCCTTGACAAGTCTTGATTGACACCAACCTACTGGGTTTTTCGTAGTGTGGAACTCTCGGCCCTACGTCCTTGACAGAGCAAGTTTTTGCGTCGCTTGACATGTGTCAGTGTGACATATTTCACAAAACAAAGTGACGGTTGCAGCAACCATTGCGGCCACCGTGCGCCTGGTGTACGATAAAAGTTGGTGTCATATTATACTACATCAGGATTATACTGTTGATAGAGTAACAATGGTTGAAAAGAGTGATACGGCATGGGCGCAACTTGATCCCACCCCGTACTACTGCACTGCTGGGCGCTGACGCTGCTCCAAGACAGCCCAATGGTTGATAGCACCAAAGCTACCAACCATTGTTTCGGTCGCTATGTCTCTCTAGAAAAAATACGAAATGTCTCAAGAGGGCTAACAAATTTGCCTTTTTGTGTAGTGTCTATTCATAACAAACTTACAAGCAGGGGTTATGTTTGTTCGGTGCATCTTTTCTTGTCGGCAGATTACGTACTGGGCTGGAGACTTGCCGACGCAGCTGCTGAAGGACTTCCATTCCGCATCGAAGAGACACAGCATCGGAGAAAAGCCCGAGCGGCTGTACATAGGATACCACGGACACAGGTGTGCGTGGTAACGATAAGAACATCGGCAGCAGCAGCAGCAGAAACAGCAGGAACAATATCGATAACAACAAGCACTGCTTAAACAGCATGCCATTATATTTACCGAAACATAGGAGTTGAGTGTAGGGAAACTCTTATCGCGATACATTCCCAAACGGCCCTCGCATTTACTGGCGCTGGCATACTGATACGACAGTAGCGTACTGGTCCAGTGGTAAACAGCAGTAGGACACTGAACAAGCTTTTCTTGTTCTTACTTTGTCTCTCTCAGTCTCAGCAACAGCAACAACAACCAGAACAGCACCAACACCAGCAACAATCGTGACAAACACAGGAACAGCAATAACATACAACAACGACAACCGCACCGAAACAGCAATCAACAACAGCATACACACCAGACCCAACCAACATACGCAAGATGCCTGGCATACAACGTATAAAACAAATAGAAACCACAACAATAACTTTATTTTTTTCCCTCTGTCCTTATTTTTTCTTTTCCATACTTGTTGCGCCTACCTTTTTCTGAGAGGGAGCTGCTCTATGGACTCGCGCACCTGCTCGGCTGGAGGTTTGATGTCAAGGGAATGCCGAAGGCCCTGGGAACGTCATCCATCCCCCCCACCACCACCATGTTCTTCGAGCTGCACTACCATAGCGGAGAGCATAGCGGAGAGGTACAGCAAACTTACACGCGTCGGACAGATGGTGTACAGATAGATCGTCATCTACAGATACATCACCATCTAGAACTCTACTTTGATCTATAGTAGACCATCTATTCACAATTTTGTCCGAGCAGTATAATATTCCCTCAACGGAGAGGTGCATCAGCCGAGCAATCAAAAGTTTAGCAAATTTGGCCCTGGTTTGCATCGAAACTCACACACGTCAGACAGATCATCTACAGATAGTGAATCATATGCATCATCCAAATCCTCCACCGTCAATCTACAGCCGTAGATCTTCTTAATCCTCCACCACCACCATGTTGTTCAAGCTGCACTCATCAAGAGTCAATATTTCGGCTCGAGATTTGCTTCGAGGCTTACATGTACGGAACAAATCATCTATACGCATCACCCCCTACATCATCTAGATCCTCCACCTCCGAACTACAGTAGATCATCTGAATCCCTGACCAACACGTATCGAAGAGGTAAAACAGTTAAGCAAGCATATGTTGGCTCGATTTTCGCCTTCATCTTACACGCGTTCGACGGATCATGATCTAGATGATGTAGGTCCTCCATCACGACTCCACCACTACCATGATTTCACAGCCGCGCTCGAATCTCAACCCAAACCCTATCCCTGGCTGTAACTCCAGCTCTCTCCGGAACACCGCAAAATACACCATGGTACCAGGTAGCTCATGAAGAGAAAAACAAATATCTGTGGTCGTGATGTTAATTCTGAAATACATTCATCACCGGCTGACTGGGCTATTGACCGTTTTGTATAGTGTCGTACTGGTACCACTTCGTACTGTAGTTGTGTCTTCTCTTTCTATTCAGCCAGCTGGTGTACTTGTATTTGACTCGCTTACGTGTGCAAACACGGGTCAGCACTCCTCTAACAATCCTCGCGGGATCCAGGTTGCGACAATATTCTACTGTAGCCTAGTACAGCAGTAGTGTACTGCAACACCAGATATGTATCATCCGGCTACGGTGCTGTGACCGTCTTTCGGGCCCACGTTACGGCAGTAGTCCGCTGCAGTCTGGCACGGCAGCAGTCTACTGTAGTATCGCCCGGCTACTGCGACTATTGATTATTGTGCGGTCCAGGTTACGACACTAACCCACTGTTGTCCTGTACTGTATTAGTCTACAGTAGTAATGCCATCCGGATTGTGTGTACCTGCGCCAGTGCGAAGATTATCACGCTACCTTCGCTTCGCGTGCGCAGCGTGTCGACTTTCGACTTCATCGCGAGAGAGCACCCTTTGACTCCGAACCTCTAACCCCCAACCCTCTTTGCTTCGTACTGTCGACTTGCACGATGCATGCTACGGCTGTATCGTACGTGATCGCTCTTTGGATTCACCCTTTGTTGCTTGAATCTCATTGCATACCTCAAGTACGCGTTTGGTGTATGCGATGTCCTGTTTATCTAGTAAATCGGACAGACTCCCCACGATAAACACACGAGTGGGCAGAGCAGTACGGCCTTCGATAGGTGTAGCGGGAACTCGGGTACAGCAATCAGATTATTGCACACCTCGCACACATCACTGACAGATCACAGACAGATCACAGACAGATCACTGACGGATCACTGACAGATCACTGACGGATCACTGACACATCACTGACGGATCACTGACAGATCACTGGCCGCTCGATGATCTAGATTGCGAAGCAGGAAGAATAATCATGTGCATCATCTGCCGTCAGCTACTGTTGTACCTCACGTTGCTGGGTGGGAGATGTAGGACGTTTTTCCTGGGTTGGATATGTACTACATACAGTATGCAGATCCTGTACAGCCCATCGTAATGGCAGTTCAGGAGCCAGATGATCTACAGTAGACAGATAGATAGATAGATAGATACTGGAGATTGTGATCCGACGGAGTCCTGAACAGTTGTGAAGCGCGGCGTGACCGTGATCAGTGCGAAGTCTAAAAAGTCTTCCTCGTACTCGTACGGACCTGCGGGTGTTGTACGTAAGTCGGCGACTCAATGTCACCAGAGGCTAAAACCGGCTGCTGTAATGTGATATCAACAACGACCGCAACAGCAACCACAATACCAACGACGACGACAACAACAACAGCAACAGCAATAACGAGAACAGTGACACCAACCACAGCAGCATCAACAACAGCAGCAGCGCGGGGACTCTCCAAATTATGTATGTGTGGCATGTTTTTCTGTGAATCGTGACGTGCGTGTTCCGTTTATTTGTCAAGGTGGCGCTGCGTTGCATGAACAGCTCCGCTGGGTACCTCTTATGCTTTTGGTTGACCGCTTCGGATTTCCCTACCCTCTCCATGTCTCTGATATCCCGTACCTGGTATCCTCTATACTGTATATCTGGCAGCAGCAGAGCGATCAGGCCGACCAAGGTGACGATGATGCCGCACGAGACGACGACGGCGCTCGCAGTCGGGTGCACAGCGAGCAAGAAGGAGCAAGGGGAGGAGAAGGAGGAGGAAATTCCTCGGTCGAGACTGGAGGGGGAGAGGGGGACTACTACTTGAGAACGTACACGTGGACTCCCGACTTGGGGCAGCAGAAAGTTGTCCTAGATTTTTGCAGCGATATCGCGGCCGGTGAGCTCCCCGAGGCTTAATCAAGCCTTTTAGTACTGCACTGTGCACAAACATATCGATACCTTTGACTCAAAATGGATGACATTAGTCTGAACTGATTTTTAGCCCAGAGCGGAAATGTCGCATATTCTCATTGGCTGACTCACATTGCGCGGGGGGTTGTGTCTACGTCTCCTCGAGGAAAAGTCGAGCTTAGCTTGCTGATGCTTGGCCAATCAGCACCTACAGAGGTTGTTGTTTGCGTGTCAGGTTGATTGTATAGCTGTGTGCCACAAGTGTTCGCTTGGCTGCGCTTGTGCGCTGCTTGTGCGCTGACTACTTGCGTACTCTTCGCACTTGTGTACGTGTGGTGACCTACTGGTGACCTACTCGCGTACGTGCTGCTCCGGAGTGTTTTTTTTTTGTGACGCGTTTGTGTCCTTCTACCTGTTTGCCTGCGTTTGTTTATGAAGTATATACGTGTGTGTGTTTTTTCTTCGTTATTACCAACAACAACAAAAAAACGACGAGAGTAGGGTGCCTCGCTCGTAGTTTGTTGTTCGTGAGTGTCACTGCTGCTGTGTCACTGCTGTGTCATCGTGTGTGATTCAACATTGTTTCCGGCCACGTTTGTCCACCGCGCTCACTCAACGCACACACGGCACAAATGCCAGTCCCGGCGGGCTCGGTGCACGGTAGTAGTAGTAGTAGTAGTCGTAGTAGTTTTGTATTATAGTAGTGGTGGCACCTGTCATAACGACTTCGTTTTTCAGTTCTACCTAACGAAATCCAGCTCTACGAGTACTCGAAGGCAGAATGTGCCTGTCCACAATACGTCAGAAAAAAACGTTTTGTCGCGGAACTGCTTGTTGGGGGTCACGGTGCCGACTGGTCTCTCTCGTTACTCTCACCGACTCCAACTGCGACGTTAGGAAAAAAAAAACGAACTAAGAACAGCGCTCAAGAGCATTTCTTCGAGCGCAATAACAATGAATGCACGTTTGTGTGTTGCTATTATACGGGTCTGTTCTCGCAGGGACTGGGTGTCCCCTCAGCGCTTTGAAGGACACGGTTTTGAACAGCATCGTCGACGTGGGGTCGTGGCAGGACATCTGTCACCATGTGCCCTTCACGCAGGCGGTAAGAGTATCATTGGTCGATCGGTATGGTGTTTGGTCGGTAGGTGGGTATAACTAGTGTGCAGTACTGGTAAGTATTACGAGTATATGCAAGTGTTCCCCTGCCGCAGTGTGCCCTGCACACAGGCGGTATCCTTATCGTTGGTCGGTCCGTATGGTGCTTCGTCGGTAGGACGAGAGAACGAAGTATTAATAACAATGTCTAACTGTTCAGCCTGACTGTTCAGTGCTAGTCACAGTGCTTAATTTCCTTCAGTTCGTTCTATACGTGCCCTTCGCCTAGGTGGTACGGTGGCCCTTCGGTAGATACCCTAGACGCTATCATACCGGGGGATATGATAACACGCACGTGTCATAAAATAAGAATATCACGCTGGGTGATGACAATACACCCCGTCGCAAGAATTTTGAAGCTTATTTTCTCGACAACGAAGAGGGCTTACTGAATACGCTCAGCTCTTCCTTCATGAAAACATCACCACAAGTTACTTCCAAGAGTCACGACTTTCGCTGTGTGTGCCCACTCGTGTTTCGAACGAAAATCGGCCCCGAAAAAAAAAGCATCTCGTTGACACGGGTGTGTGTGTTGTCTTACCTGTTATACGGTAGGTCATCTGCCACCACGTGCCCTTCACCCAGACAGTATAGGGGTTTGTCGGTGAAGATACATCATCCGTAGGCACGCTATTGATAGGTACAGTTTGATATGGGCGTGATATCCCTTTATAGCCGGTACCAGCAATATAGGTGTCCCTTGAACGTTGTGCGCCGTGATGAATTTCGTTTTTTTCGACCAACCACAACGAGCTAATTGACAGCAGCCGCCATTAATTTTTTCTAACGCCCATAAGCCTGAAGAAATCCAGTAGACCGATAATTAGAAAATAAGGAAAAAGCCTCGTATGGGATATAAAAAGGTAGGACGAGCAGCAGCAACAGACAGCGCAGCAGCGGGAAGAGGAGGATATGGAAGGTGGCGGTCCATCTCCTCCGAATGCCTCGCCACCCTCACCACCTCTGCCCACCTCCGCCCCTCCTCGGCTGCCAGCGCACGTACCTGCCTCCGCGTGTGGCGGCTGTGTACCCTCCTCGGACAATGTTGCTGCCGTGTCAAGTCGCAGCCGCTCCTCGGTTTCCATTGACAATTTTCCCACCTCGGCCAGACTCCCAGCCGATTGGCGAGCTTCGGTCTCAGCAGCACATTTGGCCAAGGCCTCGTCGCGCGCACGGGCAGCACCGTCATGGCGTCCCCCCAACGCACGATAGTCGTGGCGCTCCGCTATGTTCTCGGCGCGCTTGTCTTGTCCCGCTTCTCTTGTTGTTTCCCCCGTGCGGGCGAAGAACTGCTCCTCTTATTTTTCATAGCCTCTTGTTGACTTGTACCTGGTACTGTAGGTCCTTTTTCTTTCTTTTTGTGTCGTGTCGTGTTTCCTGTCGTATGATATGTGTACGAAGTATAAAACTCCTTTTTTTGACGGAATGGTACTTTTTACTCAAGTGAACGATTTGAGTGTTTTCTTTTAATGCGTGTGCGGCATACCACGAACTAGGTTTCTGTAGCCTCGATTTTTCATATCAGTCGATGCGCTGTACAGCGGGGTACATGATACCGAAAAACGCTGAAAATCACACCTCTTTTGTTTTTCAGATCAGCATCAAACGGAAAAAGATTCCGGTTGATGAATTTGTTTATTATAGAACATTTGCTTTTATACGTCTGGGCACACTATGGACAGCCAACTCGTAATATATCAGGAGTTGAAAGCGATGCAATTCTGACCTTCTTGTATACTATGTTCAAGTTATTTTGGGGCGTCATGATAGTACGGAATTGCTGACAATCCTTCACTCGATTGGTTGTCATGTTTGGCAAAAGCATCATTGTACTCACCATTCCACCGATTTCTGGTCGATACGGACCTCACGCACACACCTGCTAATAAGAGTAGAGTGTCAGTAGGTGCCAGTGGGTGCCAGTAGATCGGCTGGCGGCCTAACGGAGTAGTTCATCTGCCACCGCTTGCCCTTCATCCAAGCGATAGGTCGGAGGAAAAACTGAAGTGGTCAGTGTCCTACGCATGAATACGTACTCTACGTCTTTGATGTTTTTTAATCTTCCGGTTGATTGATAGATTGATAAATATCATATCACCCTGGGCGAAAATGTAAGAACCGAGTGGCGTTGATATTAGTGCATCAATGATCCTTATATTCACGGCC
>JBBMHQ010149295.1:0-33988 GCA_037834295.1 Postelsia palmaeformis
CATCGTGCGTTACGGTTCAGTTTTGTTCTTACACTGAAACTGTACGAAGCGGTGCGGACCACGGCTACCGAAACGGATGTCAATCACCACGCCAACAGTCGAAACTCGCTCGATCTAGTGGTGCTGGAATCTGAATTCGGTGTCAAAAATGCGACGAGGCCTCGGAGACGAAGCGACAAAGGGGATGTATCGGCTACAGCAAGAAATACATCGTTCTATTAGGATGTATGCACTAATGTTTCTGCAAGGCTAATGCAGAACAGCCCTCGCTCTGTTCGTGCCTGATTGCGAGAGATATTGGTAACCGATTTCCTAGATACCTGGCGTCCACAGAATCAGGCGAGCTTGGGCTAACGTGTCGGGCTTGTCATGGAGCTCGCCGCCCCTGAGTGCTCACTGTCAGGGGTATTACTGCTCTGTGGTGGTAGCAATGCCCTGTGTTTCGAGGTGAGGCGGGATTTCGTTTTTCGTTTTGTTTTTGTCGGACTCCAATGGCAAACGACCTGTAGCAATATCGTGGTCACCTTGCCTCTTGTGCATAACTTTCACCCGCTATAGGCTGTGACTCAAAAGGCACCATATATTTTTCACTGACTTTGGTTTTCTCATTCAAGTTGCCACCGGTTGACGCATTTGTTAACCTGCCCTTGTTCGTCTGTAGGGGTATCCTATATATGGAGACTCATGGCTTTTGTGTGTTCTAAAGCAACTTTGTCACTTACACATGCTGTCGCTGCCGGTTGCTGCGCTCCCTCTCTTCCCTCCATTCCTCTTTATTTCCGTACGATAGATGGTTGCTATGGAAGAACTACATATTAATATCTTCCTGTATCTTGACGACAGCATTAATGATGGCAAAATCAAAGCAGTGGAGGCCACCCCTTAAGCTGGAGCAAACCTCAATAGGCACCAACACCACCTCTGTGCGTCCGTCATGGCTGTCACCACTGCCAGGAACACGTGCATCGTGAACTTCATACTAGAGCAGAGGGCAGGTCCCGACAGACCTGAAATTCGCAAGGTGCCATACCCATTTCTAACTGGGGATATCGTACTAGGCGCACGGATCGTGCACATTTTGGCAACGCAAGGCAATGTCGAAATCATTGACTTACTGCTGATCCCGACCTAAATACCGACGCCAGAGATAGGGAGGACAGTAGACCCCCCTTGGCGACGTGCGCAGGTCAGGGCATCAGCAAAAAAGTTGTGTGGTTTCTGCTTGAGGTTGTAGCCGACCCAACCTTGGCAGACCAACAAGGTTCATTGTTTTACGTGCTGCGGCGACGTATGATCATATGGATTGGATCGACATGTTATACCGCAGAGCACCCGCACTGCTAGAAACACCACATTCAACAAAACATTACCCCTCTGTGGTTAGCGTGCCACGCAGGGGATGATAGTATGGAATCCCCTCTAGTTACCCTGGGAGTAATGCAATAATGGTCGCTGATGGCATGTTCCTCGTCGCCATGAACAAAAAATTCGACGGCGCAACCTGTGTTCTGATCAACGACGACGGGAAACGGACGTTCGAAGGCGGGACAGCCTTGTGCACGGCGTTCTGCAACTCTGTTCGGTATGACAATCTCCTGGCTATTGATCACATCGGGAAGGCACGATATGCAGCCAAAGTGGGTTGATACAAAATATCGATGGCGTAAGCACTCTTTCCTTCAGCGACGGCGTTTGACGTGCCGCCATAATGGGTATCCTCTTCGAGGCGAGGGAAGACAGGATGACGTGTACTCCTGAGGAGATACTATCCCCAGGCATGATCAGGCCACCTCTTGAGCGGGTTGTTCGGATATATCGGGGAAAAAAGCTGCCATTGTCGGGACATTTCATCGCCACCCAGTCTACAGGGCTCGATCGTGGGGTTGGCCTCAATGAGAAGAGGCGGCTACCTGTGGTAGCGATAGCGGCGGCAGTTCGGCTACTGCTGCTGCTGCGTTTGTTGCTGACGCCCTCTCGTCTACTCAAGGTGTGACCGCCCCCGAGGGCATTGAAGTCTGGTATTTTTCAGGTCGAAGAGGAACGGCACTCGGAAGATCTTCACCAGGCTTGTCGGCAGGTGATAATTTCAGTATCGTATAGTACGAACAGTATATATATACATATATGTATATATACAGTTTGTTTTCAAAAATAAAAATGAAAAATGTGAACCCACTTTTTGAGCGGAGTGTTTACCACTTCCCCTCCTGCCAAACGTCGCCCTTGTTGGGACAGCTAGAAAACTACTTACCCCCCTACTCAGAACGCATTATTAACGTCGCGGAATCGAACAGCACGTTTTAACACCGCCTGATACTTCGAACAAACACACGAAAGAGCTGACGTGTTTTGTATCACGGTAACACCTATCAGAAAGAGCCCAAACCAGGGGGGCAGAGGTTCCCAATGTGTTTCTGGAGAATACAACTGTAGCATCAATGGAAAGCCTATCAATAACCGCGCATTTTAAACAGACAAGTGAGGCGACAAATGGTGTGGCTTCGGAGATACAACGCGCCCCAGGAAGTGCTTTGGTCTGTGTTTGGGCCAGTACACACTATGTGCCTCCGCGACATGTTAAATGTGGATACTGCACCGCGGTGTGGTGTTTTTGCCATCGCTCTGTGTTTTCAGCCATGCTAGCTGTGGGCCCTTTTAGAAATGTACCTGGTACTCATCATGGACCTTAGCCTGACGCTTTCGCCAAGTGCCCTTTTTTTGTCTAACGACAGAGCAGTGCTGCAGCAATACTTATACGCCGAAGACGATATTTGAACGCCTGACCCCGGGCCGATATATTTCCACAAAATAAACGGGATTTCCAAACTTTGTTGAAGTCTCGGTTGATGGTGTACGAAAAAAAAAGTTCTGATATACCCGCGGGAGGAGACAGTAGGTATATCCGCCCTTGATAGTACGGTGTGATGAAGGAGTCTTTTTAGCGGGTACGGGCGATCGATTGACACGTTTCTCGTCACGTTTTCGGTTCAAGCAAGCAGAGTGTCGAGTTCCCGCGACACAATCGATGCGAGTTTATGAACGCCCGATCAAGTCTTGGTGCAAACATTTGCCCGCTCTACAGTAACCTCCAGCCTCAAACACGGCCGTGAATATCTTCGTGTCAAAGTACTCGACGCATATATCCTAGAATGCTATGGGCGTGTTCTGAAATTCCCCGTCGACCTGACAGGCAGGCTAGACTTGACGAAGCAAGTTCGATGCTCGGGTACGTAAATAGAAGCGAAAGCTTGGAATAGGCAGCCTGCTCAGATACTCAGCTGACCGCGCTCTTTCCACTAAACATGGTGGGAAACTGAGCCTTTACTTTCGCCCGAAACATGTTTTCAGTGTTGGAATATGGTTTGGGCGAGTGGGCGTACTTCAGTTTGCCGAAAAAAAATCGGCCGAACCTCTGACAGAAACACTTGAAGACAGGAGTAGGTGAGAGCTAGGTTTGACGTTCGGCGACAGGTGAACCTCAGTATTTTGAGGCACGTGAAGAAGCGATAGGGCGCTGGCCAATCGCAAAACGATTGTGCCTCTTTACGTACGTTAAATAGACCTAATATGCACTCAGTCAACGGGAATTGTCCTCCCAATAACTCGAGCAAGGGGTCCATCGGATGTCATTGCCAGGTGCTCAAGATTGTGCACAATAATATCCACAGTCATTGTCGCAAGCACTAGCTTTCCCCGAAAATCTTTCGTAGACTTATTCGTCATCGCTGGCGAATGGCGCATGCGGCAAATTGTCTTGTGGCAGTATTGAGAGCATCAATAACCGCATTATTCCGTCGGAGAGCGAAATGTGCCAACAGCCATTGAACTGTGGGGCTGCCCTGGAACCCCCCTAGAGGTTAAGCTTTTGAGGATGCCGTGTGCGCGAAGCTCTCGATTGTCAAAGAAGGGCGGGTACCCGAGCCATTTCCCCCACGGCAGCCAAATATCTTAGGCGAAGCAAAGAATGCCAGATACGCCGAGCGAAAAACGATGTGTTCATGTGAATGATCAGGTGCAAAAGTACAAGGAATATAACCTTCGAGAATTTTCGCGTTTGGTTATGAACACGAACTGTAAGCTCCCCTCCATCCTGATACCACCCAGCAACACACGAACTCGAGCAGTAACCACGGCAACTGCGTTGTGTCGAGGACGCCTTGGTTGGAGGTGCCAGTCTCTGTCTGGTGTTCACGCAAACAACTGTTCCTAGGAAGAAAAAATGAGCATCGCAACTTAGGGTAGCGGCGTTGACACATACGTGCAAAGGCCGCGTGGACGATAGGTGATATATGAACAAGCCAAGCACTCGGTGCACCGGTCAGGCACACCGACTCGATGCTAGACACGAGGTGTGAGTTCGGAGGGGTGGTCCAAAGCAAGAAAAGAGGGGAAGCGGTCAGGCACGCGGAACTGACTCGCGGTCACGATCGTGCATCCCTTGACCAGGCCCTACGTTCAAAGGGGGGTCGACAAGGTTGAGAGATCGGATGTCCGGTTAAGCACGCGGACCCCGATCGTATATCAAATCGAGCATCGCTGCACCTACCACGAGATAGAATTGAATCGAACTAGCACCCGACTTACCCAACTTTGTAGATAAACCCCCCTTCCGCAGTACGCCCAGTGATACGTAGAGCGATATATATTTCATTGGCTGTGATAACTCGTGGCGGTTATTCGGCCAGCTACAAAAATTTACTGTTGAAGGTATGCCGCTTTTCAACTATCGTACCCACCGACACGTGCTAGAAATATCGTAACGCGCAACCTCTCAAGGGGTCTTAGCTCGAAGAGCTGTGTACTCCACGCATATATCTCCGTCAAGAGATGGATGCATCACCGGATGAACGCGCGCAAAAAATAAGCTCACCACGATTGCGAGTGTAGAAATGCTAGTGGAACCCTGACGACATAGGGTTTAGGAGCATGGTTAGCTCCAGTGACATGTTTTACCCCGTAAGTGTCACGTCTATTATACATACCACGCGTCTTCACGATAAAACGCCCAACATCAGCAACAGTTTCTCCCACTCGCCCGCTACTTCCGTCACGTATCGCGCGAAGGACTGACTGCTGAGGGTTAAAGGCGGGCAAGCATTTGGTGGATGCAGTCGTCTGGTGCAGCTGCTGCTGTTGCCGCCGGCCTCGTTCTGCGTCAAAGGCTGAGCATCGCCGCTTTGGCACATAGAGCATTACAAGTTATGACGTTATCAATTTCGGCAAATATCGCTAGTTGCGCTGTCTAAATATGGTTTTGTGAATCATGGCAATCGGTTGCCGCCGCTTGTGCATGCGGGATGTCGCGCGGTGGAGGAACGCTGAAGCATGGTGGACCATTCCGGAGTTTTTTCCGGCTAGGGGTATCATTAACGTCGAGCTCGTGTGTTACGTAGGGCCCATGGTGTTTGTTGAATCACACGTATAATGATTTTCTTTATATAAAATCAAGACTTTCGAGCCCAGAGAAGTTAGGTTCATTTTTATCGAAAATATTTTCTCCTATAACTTTCATTTTTGTTTCGCGCATGTTTTCTTTCCCCCGAACCTTGCTTGGTTTGTTTCCGAACTTGTGAAATTGACCTCTCCTGAAATGCTTGGTTTCGTAGACTCGCACAAAGAGTGACAGAGTACCTCGTCGTGTTAATGCATGTCTCCAGATAATTTTGAACGATTGAATTTCCGTAAGACTATTATCTGCTAAGAATGAGACTTACACATCAATAACAAGTGCAGATGACATTCCACGAGAGCTGCCGTTGGCCATCCTCACTTTTGTACTTGGTTTTGATTTAAAACTGGCCAGATGCATCCGGATCTTTTTATGTTGTCTAGCTTTGAGCTGTTTGACCCTGGTTTTTAGCAAACCAGAGCGGCCTTGAGTACACTGACTTTTCTGTGCTTATGCGGTATCCGATCCTTCGGCCTATTCGGTGCGAATGCGGTACCTGATTCCTTGTTGCAATTACCATGTATGAACCGTGTACGTACGCGAATGTACACTCGTGAGCTGACTACACTTTTGTTTTTCAGGGTGTACTCTAGTTGGTATGATGTGGATTGTGCTGTCGTGCAGCATTGTGGACACAGACGCCAGTCCGTCCGCCTCACACTGCGTCAAGGTACTTCACTCATGCTTGGTACATCATGGTAAGTAAGTTCGCACCAAACAGAAGATCCTGCGAGGATGTTCAAGGGGTGTGGCCAAAATCGAGCCCGCAGGAACAGAAAAAAGCGTACTTGAAAAGTCATACGCGCAATGTTCAGGTGCAACGAACAATGACACCTATTATGGATTCCCTGGGTACGAATACAGTTCGTGGCGTGTGCTCCGTACCTTGATTCAGTAGGCAACTTGTGATGGCTTCATCAGAACAGTCATACTTGAATTCGGGCCAATCCCTATAATCTATGGCAGATCTGTTGTTGGACTCGCATAGACCGTAGATATTTAAAAAAAACGGATACTGCTGAAGCAGAAAGCAGAAGTGGCTCCTACCCTGCACGTGTCAGCTCCCGACATACATGCTGGGATGGTGGAGGTCGATGGGTTTTGCCGACCATTTCTTAAGGACGCATGATAAATGTGATCAACGGCGCCTCTACCATTATCTCCCTCACACCACGCATCGCCGTCTCTATGCTTTTGTGTTTATCGAAGATGGGTCATGGCGGTAGTGTGAGACTGTCACGCAAACACCTCGTTTCCTTTTTCTCGGACACTGAGTCATTTTTTGTTGCTTTCATGTCGAGTTGTCTGGAAATATAATGGCCTCCCTTGGGTGCACCTAGCAATCCTCTTACAGATCAGCCGAGTTGTTGATGACGGGTTTGTTCAACTACAGTATTAGGCGGCACCTTGATGCCCGATTATACCCTACAATACGGAACGGCATTATGATCTGTGCAACAAGGCCGCGCTTCCCGCCAGAGGCTGCCGACGAATAGATGTCTGGATGTTGATGGGTATCTCCACCTGTAGGGTTGTTCTGACATCCGTGGTTATGTGAGTGTTTATGTTCGACGAGTCCACAACACTCTGAGCAGATTCGGACACAAACACAAACTTTGTTAGTGTGTGGATCAGGAGAAATGTCGACACAACCGGGGAAATGCGTCGTCCCGCTGTTGGCACAGACCGGCACGAGACGACAGGGTATTGGATGGCGGAATATTGTCTTACATGAACGAGATATGCGATGTATAATAACGGGTTGAAGCCACAATAGTAAGTCCTTCACAACAGCGCTGTCTTCAGGCGTACGCCATAAGGAAGCGAGCATATGGGAGTGAACTTTGAACATCGATTTCGCATTGGTTTTGCATTGAGGTTTGAGGAAGCCCGGCAAGAAGAGGGTGAGGGGAGGACACTTTGTTTCAAAACCAAGTTTCGCGAACACAGGAGTGTCACAGGAAATTTTCTTCAAAATTTGTCCCTGACGCTGCTTCCAAACGTGCCATACCCCATACAGGTCGAGCATCAAGCTGACGCCCTTGCTCAGATCGGAATATAATATTCATTCTGCGCTGTAACGCGAGTAAAGTGCAAGCTATCCCAAAAACCCTATCGACCAGGGAGATTCTGTGATGCACTGTAAGTTAGGGACAATATTTCAAATTAACACTTTTGCATCGACAGCTCATTGGGACGAGTAGTTGACTTCATGTAGATGTAGGGTTTGCTATGTGTTCAAGGGAACTCACATGAAGAGGTACACACCTAACATAAAACGGACTTTTGAAGGTATCTGTAAGCTTAACCGGATTTACAATTCCATCACCTCGGTAGAAACCAACAGGATCCAGCAGCACACGGGGTGCATCTCGTAGTGCGTCAGCTGTAGAGCTTGGTCTGTCAAGACGCACGTGTGGGGGAATGGAACTACCCTAATCGCAGCACGCGTCATTACCAAAGACATGTTCTGAGGTTACGATGTCGCGGTGACGTTCAATGTGGCAACATGTCTTCGACCGATATACGGCATGTTTCTCGACGTCAAACAGGCGGAGCGGGGAAGCGCAGTTGACTCATCCCTGACGGCGTGGGGCATTTCTTGCCCACGCTCAAAGTAAAGCCCTCGCATAGGGTGTTAATTATAAGCGACATGTGCTACAATGTGGGTAATATCGCCTGACCCAAACAGTTGTGGCTGACGGGGCTCCTTACCCGATAAATTCTCCAAAATATTTCCGAGAGTTCGAGTGGTGCCTCCTGTCGTATTCATTGTATGTCCGAACCATCAGTGTTGGGCTGATGTGTGAAAGTCGACAAGCGACAAGCTTTTGGGAAACGCAGGTGCACCCCTTTGGCAGCATGTGTCTAGCTATTCACAAATGACGCGTTTATGGCCTCCCTTACATCTGGCTGCCTCACTACTCCTTGGAACACACTTGCCCTCCCTCGATCGCCCAAATAGCATGACACATCGTGATTCTCGTCGGTCGATCTTCGAGTGGACAACCTTGTTATTCTGGGATTTATTTCGCAAACAACACCGACCAATCATCGCGAATAACGACCACAAGACAACATTTTTCCCAAACCGTTGTTGCCTCGTCTTCGAACCTTCACAACAAAAAACGTTAGAAGGAAACCACGCGGTCAACAGTGTGGCGAATTCACATCAACGTCAGGTGCGCTTTACGATAGAGAAATCACATTTCCGGGCTCCTTGACCCAAAGCCGTCCCAATGACAAATACGTGTCCAAAAATGATATTTTTGTATACTTTTGTCATCTGTTTTATTAACAGGGAGCAATTTCGAATTATGCTGACGTCCAGTTTCGAGTTGGGTATGGCAAGTGATTCCACCACCTGAAATACGTCAACTTGATGTAGGCGTTCAAACCTTGTGGAACTGAAATGGTGTTGATAACAGCATATCGACTTCGTTGTAGAACAGCGGCATCCCTGGTCTGGCTCCGCCCGAATTCAGGTACACTCTAAAATCAAGCACAAATACTCATGCCATGAGCCCCGCGATTGGCCAGTTACATATCGTATCTGCTTCAGGACCTTTCTATCTCACTGGAGACGACACGTTGACTGTACTGTCGTATCATGTATCCACCTCAATAGGCTGTTGTGTGCATAAACAGAAGGATAAGCAGTCATGAGGGTCAGGTTCGTACAAGGCCGCGACACTTCGATTTCGCTCGTTATCTCGACAACGAGGAGGGTGGCAAACACCAATTTTGTTTTTTGAGTCCTAAATTTGAAAGCGGAGTATTTCCAAGCCACGCAGTTCGGGATTGGCCACCTTCCCTTTTGGGAAAACCTAGCGCTCACAGGCGATCGCCTCTATCTGCGAAGACAACCCTTAGCAAGGTAAGGTTGGAACTCAAACGATCCGTGCTACGGTAGGGGTAGCACCAATTCTTTTTTGCGACCGTTTCTCTGAGGAAGTGCAGACCTCACTCCACACTTTTTTTTCCTGACAAAGCAACGAGCGAGCAATCGAATAAATACAGCCATGGCGTTGATGTAAAACGCAAATCTGGGCAAAACGAAACGATATAGTGCAATTAGAGAGTCGAGAATAATCGCCCGTCAGATGTGTACTTTCTGACGAAAATGAGACCTCTATCCTAGCTCGTGCACAGTGGTTTCCCATTGACACGATTCCGGAGGTGGCAGCTTTTCAAAAATGGGGAGCCCTCTTCAGTCGGCAATAAAAGTGCAAACCTGTGACACACCGATATATTCGCGCGTATACACGCCAAGAGAACGAGCAGCTTAGCCGAATTGGTACAATCCTTTCGAGCCTGTGTGAATCAGCTCGTTGTATCGAAGGTCGAATACCTTCAGCGCTAGGCCAAGCTGGCCCGTATGCTTCGTACTAAACCGGTGAAATGTTCAATTTATTCCCACCCCCGAGCAGCTCCAACTATCGGGGGGGAAAAGCTGTACTTGTCAAGGTGAACCACCGTACTACTCCTTCAAAGCTTGGATTATTTTCTTCCGCTGTGTGGTGACCCACGATTTCACAGCTTCGCTTTCAGGTTGTCATATTCTGGCTGACTACCCAAGACACTCCAATGTCGGGTTGTTGCCTCGACGTCTGAGCTCTTCGCATGAGAGGCCCAATCTCCAAAAAGACACAATAACTCCAACGTAAAATGTCAGTTCAACAGGGAAAATCTAGATATGCGACAATGCAAACGTACATACATAAAACCGACGGCGACAAACCCACCACGTATTGCTGATTTGAGCAGCTCAACTGGGCAGGAGATACTGAGACGGAACATCCGTCTTTCACAGATGGCACTCACGAGCACCCTTTTTCAACGCGCTACGCCCAATTTTTCCAGGAGCACGGGGGGCAACCACACGCGCAACACATCGTCGACGATCGCAACAATCTCGGAGTCAACCTCATCCTCGAACCGACGTGCACCCTTGCCAGTGACAACCTCTTCGCCCGGGTGTACGTCAAAGTTTTTGTGCGGGAAGCCGAGCTCGCCAGCGGCTGCAGCGTTTGCGGTATACTCCACGATTTCGAGCGGAAGCTGCAAGCCTATTGCGTCAAGCCAGTGGTAGTGCCACCCGACGGGATCGGCTATCGCGTCGGTGTACCAAAACTCTACCGCCTGTTGGGGCATCAAACCGGAAAAAAGAATGTACCGGATGGCCAACCACTGGCACATTACCGGCAATTCCCTGGCGATGAAGGCTTCAATCGGTCCCAGCTCTATACCCATATGAATCCCTAGGTGGAAGTACGCGCTGACGACGGCTGGTCTTGGGTCCCTGAAGGCGACCATTTGGAGCCAGTCGTCCGTAATGGCGCATTTTGCTTGGTGCATGCACCGCCACAAGTCGGAGTGGTTACTCATCTGGGCACCGTCGGCAAACTTGCAGGCGGCGTTGCCGCGTTTGTCTCGGTATGTATTGACGCTGGCCAACTCGATGCCGTGGTTGTGGCTGTAGGCGCAACTGCTGTTCACCGGGAGCGCGTGTTTGTCTGATCTCGACAGGATAATGGACACGCTGAGTGAAGGGCAAGGGCGGGAAAACGGGGACAAGCATGACGGTGGCACGAGCGTTATTACTAAGGTAGACGCGTTCTGGGATAGACGCTGCACATTTTCGCTACGTTTTTTCTGAATCACGCCGCTACTTAACCCACAATCGATGGAATGTCGATCTTGTTTTGAAAAATGTTTCCTTTGAATATTCGACACATGGGGTTTGTCATTGGAAGGGAACATGAGTTTTGATGAGGTCAGATTTCGGGTGAGGTATGGGGCGTTATAAGTTAGGAGCTTAAGAAAGAACTGAGTGAACCTTCTTCGTGAAGCAAAAATCCCATGGTGCCCGACTGCAAAGGGTGCTGCTTTGTGGACTTGCCGCCAATATTCCCGTATGCGGGGGGTGTGCGCTTCGTTTTAGAGCTGGAAACGCGCGAGGATGAGAGGTACCACTTTTGAGGCGAAAGTTGAGGTCTGAACATGCCCCCCTGAACCTGACCGTATCGGGATACTAGCATCGGTTTGCAAAAAACGCTTTCAGTACACTTGAGATCATAAAAACGTCCAGCAGGCCACGCTTACAGCAATTAATCTAATTAAAGTTTTGAGATATATAAGGCACTTCAAAAGATAAATAGGTACTTCTCTGGTTCAGCATAAGTGGTGAGAGCTTTTGCCCATCGCGATATTCTGCACAAGCCGTGGTCACAAGTAGGTGTCATCCCTTCCTTCCCCCGGTACGTGCCTTGTTTTTTGTCTCGCTTAGTGTTCGGCAACCCCTTTGCTATTCGATGATATGTCGAATGTAGACAACTCACGCTTTCGTGTTTTCCGCCAATCTATTTTTTCGCGAAAAAAACTTCCTACCAGCAATAACTCTATGTGGCTTTAACCCACAAAATTGATCTTGGTAGGCACCCGAACCACCTACCAAGCCGCCAGGGATGCCGGTATGGATTTCCTTATAATTGTGAACGACGAGACTCAAAGATGTCGGTGATACCCCTGCCATTGCACAACTCTGCGGGATAAAGTGCAACTATCTGAACTGACTTACGCGAGTAGCGGTCGACTGGCTTTCCGGGTGGCACGCACCATGCTAGTCACTGCTTTCGCCATTGAAAGTGGACAAGGTCCTCATCTCCCTGACATCAATGTCCACCGCAAACCATGTGAGCGGTAAAATGACAATGGACCCCGCTGTTGAGCAACACGACCGGGAAAACTCCTGCTCGGTTTCACACGATAGATGGTGAAAAGGAGCAGCCTTTGGGGTCGATTAATTTTTCATGTTTATAAAATATATACCTGTTACCTGATATATATAATGTGTATATGTATACATCTATCATGATGGGCGAGATAGGCTCGCCGAGGTTTTTCTGTCGACTTTGTAGTCGGTACGAGCAGAAACCGATATTATTTGAAACTAGCTCAGCCGATCGGTGCGCTGTGTGCTAGATGTGCCACAAACTGGTCTCCCCTGACCCTGTTGAAGACGGCCTCCACTGATTTCCCTTGCGTCGCGGGGGTGAGCCCAATATTTTGTTTCTTAAGGGAGAAAACCGTTCCGATGGCAAGCGTCCGCTCGTGGACATGGGACATTATCAGAGTATGGCACGAAGGAACTACATTTGAAGGAAGAAAGGTTCTCGGGGCCGGGTGTTATACAGCAACTACCCGAAACTGTCATTCCGACTGCTGTGCTCATTGTTGGCAGGATGTATTAACTGGAGCCGATACGCTCAGGCGACATTGTTACCTCGCCATTGCGCATCCGGAGCACACCAATCATACGAGGGGCGATTGCGTCTCTGGCGTCGATATTGCCCGTGCAGTTTATTGTCGACACGTGCCAAGGATATCTGAGATTGATATCTGGTGATCATCGAACTTTGCACGTTTCTGCTCTGCGCTGACAGGAACGCCGTCACCGCAGAGAAGAGAATGGACACCGGGCATGATCAGGACTGGCTGCGAAGCGTACTTTGATAGGGGATGAGAACGGAAGCTGCAGTACATGTGCGCCCCGGTTGTTTTGGGTTTCTGTCTTCCGCAGCTCTCCACCCCGCCAACAAACCTGGTCTTAGAGAAATCAAACGGGCGACCCGATGGCGACCCTATGGCCGATATATACAACGAACAACACGAGAAACCAAAACAGCGTTGCGACCTTATGACGCAGATTCTTGGGTAAAGAGCCCATATGGTATGTTGTGGTAATATGTTTTCATCAATGCTACCTGTTTCGTAGCACCCGTCAGCAATTGTTGGCCCATATCAGTATTGAACAGTAAAACGCTACAACGGAAATGTTTTTTATCCCCTGCAGTGAATGGTGGTGTGCCCAAGTCACAGGCTTATCGACCAGCGTACCGTAGTCGTTGAAATCAACCCCGTATTTGGGGGACGTGTGGAGCTGTCTTAATATAGGGCCTCGGCAACTGGAAGAGCTACCCTATATAATATCCTGTCAACAGGTTTGGAGTTGTCTTCAGCAGACCCTCGAGTTCACTTGTTAGCTGGAATTTCTTTCACAAAATGAGTAGGATGGTGACGGTGCAATTCCCCGTAGATGCTCACTTCCTTCGTGACTACAAACCTAGCCCATACGTTGTGCATGGTTGGACGGCGGTCGACGGAGACCGGTAGCAAAAAAATATTTTGTGTACCACGCTATTTGATCGTAGTTGTCAATACCCTTCAACCTTCTCGGAACAGGTGCTACGACCTACTATCGTATCATGTCATCACGTCAGAGATGCTCTATAACCGATAAAACATCCTACTCGATAAAATCACGCAACCTACTCGATAAAATCACGCACCCTCAGCCAGAAAGACAATCGCATACCGTCCTTTGTAAGGCGATCGAACGAGTGTGAGGCTTACACACTACTGGAGCGCGGGATACGCTATTTGGTAGAAAAACAAATGTGCTGCCACACACGCGGCGGGAGTAAATAAGGGGAGAAATAGAGCTGCAGCGTCTTAATCGAGAAAATGCAATGCACGAACCGTGGCGAAGAAGGGGAAGGAAAGCCTCCTGTATGACCGCATGTTTGAGGTACGTGTAGGACGAAGCCCGGAGAGAAGGGCGAGTAAACCAAAAGCCATGAAAATAAAAACAAAACAGCAGGGTTTGCACATTCGCGCATGAGTATTCATCACTTCTGCTCTGTTTATCTTCCTCAAGGTTTTCTCATATGAATGGGTTCGATGAGGATTTCCAACGCAATATACCCAAATATTTCGCCCCTATATTAATTCAACAATTCAACGGGGAAGGCTCTAGTTTGACTTGTGTGTACTGTAGTGCCGTAGGTGTGTGCAAATTGGTTGTCGGGTGTGATATAGAGCTCTTCATGCACGGTAAGCCGTGAAAAAAATCAACAAGACGCTTATCGATATTCACACCCCACGGGCAGTCGCCACATCTCGCACGACTCTCGAGGTTAGACCTTCCTCACCTTTCGATAATTTCGCAAGAGCATCTAGCCTCGCCGACACCCAGTACCGGGTTGAAGATCATTCTTCGCTGATAAGGCCGATTTAGGTGTGTGTAAAAGGTGTCTGGTGAGAGCACGAGGTCGACCATGCAGCTCCGTTTCCCTGAAAAACGTACGTCACGTCCCGGACGACGAGCAAACGTACGGCAAGCGTCTCGACACGATATATATATATTTATATATATATTATATGCACGTGTTCAGCGATGCCCATGCCAGAGTATTGGCAGCCCCGCCACTTCCAGTATCCAGTAGACACTAATATAGTGGGTTGTCAAACATCTCGTATTTTCACAAGTTTCGCCACCAACAGTACAACAGCTATGCTTGAAAAAGCGTCTTGCTGGTATGATATGCTAAATGTATCCACATCACTGAACGTTGAGTGATTGAAGAGTCAATTTTCCGCGCCCCTATGGGGGGGGGGGGGGGGACACGTCTGGCGCGGTTGGTCAATAATGGTTGGTTTCTTCGATTGACACTCTCTAGGCTCGAGCTGTTTAGTAAATATGATCCCGCAATCCCGAACCTCTTCGCCGGAAAACCTTCTCAATTGTCACTTCGCGGGAATACCTTTGACAGGAGGCGCAGCAGTTTGACCTGGGCGAGTTTTTGTAGAGTGTCAACATAAGTATTGTCAGCCAAAAGAAACGGCACACAGATAACGCACATGCTCGGTAATACATCTCAGTAGCGGTGAGTTTTTTTTCAAAATAGCTCGTAAGCAAATTACATTATAAAGTAACAAAACATAGCAGATACATGCCGAATCCAACACGAAGAATGTACTTTTGCTGTGATAGCTTATAAGTGCGAGTATTCATACCACGCTATATTCGGATAACGTACAGGTGGTCGAGATAGATAACGAATAGTGTCATAGATGGATAACGTCCTGGCGGGGTTTCCTTTTCTTTTGGACGTTTTACAATGTAGTCCCCACTACACATCTCCTCTTCAGGGATTCGAACAGTATGGAGGCGTTCTTTTACCGGGAATGCCGTGCTTTATATCCTCCCGGCGGTGGTCACGAACGTGTTTCCTATGCTGATTTCGGCGACATTATATAACATGGCTTTATTACGTTACTCCGCGACGTCGCTTGACCGAATACACAGGAAACACGTTCTGATCTCGGTAAAAGCCAAAAAGAAACATCGTAAAATTACGTAGAAACAACTTCGGCCCTCACGGTTCCTCAGTAATCATAAGCTAGCCCTTTGCCAATGGGCACGCGAAGTCAACACGAATTATTACAAACGAATGCTACGAAGAAACAGCGAACAAACGTCACAACACCACCGCTGTGGGGAGAAGGGGGAAAGTTGTTATATATATTCCACAGTGTTTCCACAAAAGACGCTTCTCCTCGACATGGACTCACCGCACTGCCAACCCGTTTGGTATGTTGGAAGGCCACTGAGTAGAGATGACGGCGTCGATTATATCAGGTGCATCCAACGTCTATGGGCAAGAGCTTGCCGACGGCGTCATACGGTATCCTCCCAATTCAAGTAGATTTGCTTTTTGTTGCCATTCAGGACATAAAAAAATGTATATCAATCGTTTTCGTGCATACCAGCGGCGAACACTTGATATATATTCACCTGCCCAGCACCCGTCAAACGTCAGGCCATTGTGGGAACACGGTCACCCTTCTTTAGAGGGCAGAAACTCAAAACAAGCGCACTCCGTTCGGAGTTCAAGGCGCAGTCGTCGGTTTGACTATGGATACCTTTCACGTACCCTCCAACTCGCCGCTTCGAACAAAATATTCGGCCGCGCTTTTTTCAGGCTGATCCTGGCCCATCATCGGAACCATTAATGTTTTCTTCAGGATCGTCCAGAACTTTGGAACTTACCGTTTTGTGAATCGTACTTCAAACAAGCTGTACCTGAAACCTCTTGCGGGTATCGTTGGAACTCTAACTGGGAGCTTTACGTTTCCGATTGCGCTTGTTTTAGGCCCAGATTGAATGAACATAATGACGACTCGATTGTACAGTAGTAGCGATTATTTTTTGAGAAGACAAATACTGCTAGTAACACAGTAACTTAGTGCTACAGAGGCCTCCGCATTCGAGCTAGATATTCTACAGTAACATATTCTGACGTGTCGGCCGGTGGTGACTGTATAGTTGCTAACTTAGTCTCGAGTAACGTTGTATGACCCGCTATCACACGAACAATCCGAGTCTCGTACCAGTGCTCGTAGTACTGGCCACTGTTGCGGGGAACCATCGTAGGTAGGACCTAGGGTACACACTATTACCTATGGCATGTATTTGAGGTACTTTCTCTAGCAACATATGGTCCAAATTACTATGGCCCCTCGGTATACGTTATGCTGCGATTTTCAACATATTTTGCTGTCACTCGTGATACGGTGCAGGTCGACGCGGTAACGCTATGCTATAGGGGCGTTGGCACCCAAGGGTCTTCTGGTTCCCGGGCTTCCGGCAGATGTAGCCTAGAAATGTTTTACAGGGACAGAAAAATATCGCTATCTTAACAAGCTGCGTATCGGCCTTCGGCTGGTTCGTGTTCAACGGAGAGCGACGGCGACTGGTTAGAGCTTTCATCACAGCAGTTTGTGTTTGTCTCAAGATTGTTCGCCCCCAGGTTCTCAACGAAGGCCTACACCTTCCCCCAGGAGTGTTCCAGCGGAGGAAGTCCATCACAGTTCGGGGTGCAAACAGTGTAACAAAAAGCATCCCCCAACTGAACGTTTGCACATTTTGCGCGGACTGCTATAGCTCTTCACAAGAAACTACAGTAAGCAAGATTGAGGGCAACACGTGATCATGTCAGTGACAGCGTCGGGTGCCCGGACGCCGGTCGTAGGAGCGATAAACAACTAACGAGGTGTTTCGTGTATTCGAACCTTTGCGATCGAGTACCACACAAAGCTGCTGGAAACGTTCAAATATTCATTTATACCTGGTACGTATGAGAGCATGATACAATGGCCATATCACCGATGGAGATATGGCTTTCACTAAACTATTGCTGCTCTCCAGGCACATCATCCTTATATCTCTTTATAAGCTTTGTCGAGGATGCTACCCGAATTTGTTGAAAAACGGGCTAAGAGCTCAGGATTGTCGTACATTTGCGTCAACCATTACACAGCTACGTGTTATGGATCTTGATTGCAGACCCCTTACACTAATTTCAAGTCGTATGTACGTATACGGTTGCCGAAACACCTGCGCGCGGGTACGTCACGACACATTCCAGAGCGTGCCTTTGTACTGTCGAAACGTTACTTGCATCACTCCTGTGAAGGGTTATGTAATGTTGGCGTGTTGTGTCTAACACTGCGTAGACAGGACATATGTTGATGACAGAGATGTGGGTGTGTTCGAGAGGTTTCGTACGTGTATTGTCAAACCCTGACGCTGTGTTGTCGTGGTGTTACTGTGGTACGTGCATGAATGATCGCGTAACATCACGTCACTGCTGCACCAGAGACAGACGACATTAGAGCCAAAACATTGTCCTGAGGTGTGTGCAAGTTCACAGGTTATCAGCTAACACAGTGTTAGTTCGTTGCCGTGGATGCTCCCCGAGAGCTGGAACTATGCTAGCACGTGTCCATGTCCCTAAGTGAGGCCCGATAACGTGGACAAGCGATATCCAATGGTTACATTTTACGGGGCGCGATATGTGTAAATATTGCTTCGCCGGCGGCCTCGACGGCCACTGGTCGCCGGCTTGGGTCATGTCCATCACGTTATGAGGTACCGTTGTGGCGAAGGATGAAGATAATGGGCATTACTAAGAGTTAGGAGCGCAGTACACATTGCACAAGTAGTATCCGAATGCTGGCTTTGGAAGTGTAGTGCACTGTATTAATTCCTATCTACACAGTAATCCCACACAGCTAAACCTACTTCGCAACTGGTCTATGGTGTTAAAGCCGCTCACATACATGTGTGTATGATTGCTACACGCTGCCAGCTTAGTAGGGGCAACCAGGTGAAAAGGGTACGTATCGGTACGTAATTACCCACAGAGGTTGGTGCAGGCATTGCCCGCGAATTGTGGCACCTAACAATGTAAAATTGGTGTTGTTTATTTCGAGTTTCCTCTTATGCGACGGAACCACGAGCGTTGAACCGACGCCTGCCGTGTTATACTACTGTAAGAACATGATATTGACCTCGTTTTTACAGTCTGAAAGAGTTATAGGAAATAAAAGGGTTTCCCTATTTCTGTGGATTTATTAATGACTCAGGGAGTGAATGGATGGCGTGTTGAAGATGTTCGGTCATAAGGGCCCGTTCCTGGTGGCTTGATATGTGGACCGAATGCCCGTCAAAACCTATTTCGTGGGTTCGAGTGTTACCAAGTGTATTCCTGGTACTGCGTAACTACTCAATAGTAGCGAAAAGAGCGAGTGAGTGAGGTACAGTGGCAACATTCAATAAACCCAGATGAGTAGGGGAACTTCCGAATCCTATGTGCACGACAAAATACGAAGGCACGTACCGGGGGGGAGGAGAGGGGATAATACCTGCAGCCGTGACCATGGCTTGTCGAGGAGATCACTGAGAGTACAAATATCCAACAGTTTGAGCTGAACAGTAAACGTGGTGACTACTTGGTATATGCCACCTCTCTTCCTTGACCGGTACGTCTTGCAGAACCATACCTAGAGCGCCTGGTGCATGATGCAGCTAACAAAGCTGAGAATCAACCTGTTAATCGGTCGGACTCATGATTAATATATTTGCAACCATTTTACTCAGATGCTGGCAGCTTACTTTGCGTACTGCGAGTTCTGGAAGTATTGCAGTCCTAACGTCCGCATACCGCGAGTACTGGCAGTATGAGCGGTTTTCACAGTTTCGTGCAATAAATCCTGGGAGTACAGGCTCGCCGAAAATGAAAGTAACTGCTGTCAAACTACGTAGTATTGCTTAATAAATAGTTTGCCTACTGTTGTACAATATTCGATGACACGTTCGCCGAAGAAATGCGTACTGCTACGCATCTGCTGTGCAGCAGTGCGTATCTATATTTTTTCTACCTTTATCACCAACTACAACAGCAATCCGCATGGTGTACTGCTGCTGCAGCCTGCAAGTCTACACACTGTTAGCAGGGATTCACGCAGGCCGAAGACAGGAGCTAAAAAACTCGCAGCACCAGCGGCAAGCAGCAAAGCTTTCATCTGCTCACGGGTTTAGCTGGCACCGCCCCTGCTACCAGAATATCCGCTGATGTACGCATCTCTCCCGGTACCGCTGTCGATGAGTGTTTTATTAAGTTGTTGTCGTGGACGGCCGCGCGACTTTCTGATCTAATTTCAACCGGCACTTACACGCAAAAAATGATATGCCCACGTACTCAGTTCCTTCCATCGCATTTCGCATATATTTGACGGCGAACCGAAATATGGCTACAAAGCTGTAAGTGACAAACACGAGGTATTGGTGCATATACTTCGCTTGCTTGTCCATGCCGTGATTATTAGTTTCTTAGCGCGCCTTCGTTTAAAAAAACGTGCCATAGGCCGTACAAGAGCCAGCAGAGCTCTCTACTGCTTTTTTATGCTGCGTGACTGATGTCAATATTGCATTCGCTACGAAACGGCTTCGATGAACCCCTGTGAGAACACCCCCTGTATCTGTGGTGATGACCATCAAACAGCAAATCACTGTGGCAGGCCCTTATTGGCCATCGATCCTCCGGCGCGACAAAGGACGTTGATCTTGCAACGATTAGGGAACCCACGTAGCTACTCAGAAGGGAACAGGGGAGCATGGTTCCCCCCTCAACCTCGGTTTCTTCAGTAGAATAAGATGCCAACGCGAACTTTATTCCGAGCACAAACTGTAAGGAGAGAAAACTTGTACTTCTCGACATACGGCAGTTTTTCTTTGACATGCTTCGATCGTCACCAAAGTACTAGGATTTAGTGTGCAACAGTCGTCTATACAACCTCTTGCTAGTGTACGCTTTGCCTTGCTAGACTTGTTTCCTGGCATGCTTGATCTTGATCACTGCTGGGTTTTTCTTCGATCGTCGCCCAAACCATACATGCTCTCGTGGCATACGTCATGGGAGAACAACAAAGTGGCATGGTTTTAGTGAATCTTTGAGATTTGCAGTAATCAAAACGCCCACATGACCCCCATCGGCTGCGCGCCTGCTATGACGCCTTATCTCCTCGGGACATCCACGAATGGCGGGGGCCTGACGGCAAAATAACTCAGAAGGCGGCTTGCTCCGCTCACAGAACGGGTAAACAACTGACAAGGCAATTTGATGCGGCGTTATCCCACGTCGAGGCCACGCACGGGGCGCCCGCGAGTGGATCAGGAGGATCGGCTGCACCAACTCGGAAGCACGACGCCCGTGCTCACCTCAGCGGAGAAATTGAAGGCGAAGAGGAGATCGTTGGCGGAAATTATCCGCGAAATGGTTTTTGAAACGCACTGTGTTCGGTATCTTTACTCGTCCCTTACAACATTACAACGAGCACCACAGTGAATAGGTGTGTTCTATCCGGTGCATCAAAATGTTCACCGGTGGCGACATATTCGATGTATCGACTCCTTCCAGTATCCTCGTACCAGCCGACTATATGGTTATTTCTGCTTCTGGACCTGCTGCTCTCTCGAAGAACAAGTCTGTTGTGCGTCGCTCCGATTTGTGATGCTCGATTCATAGCATCATATATGGTGCAACATTTTCATTTGCAACAGACTACCCGCCACGTTTAGTGGCATATTTTTATGACACATAAATGACTGGCAAACTAAAGGCACGAGCAACGGTCTTTCTTATCAGTAGGCCTTTTCCTATAGTTTCGAGGTTCCACAAATCAATGCTTTTGTTGGAAATTCAACCGGAACCATTCTATCACGGGAACACGGGTGTTGTGAACCCTGCGAGAGGACCCCTCCGGTTGAAGTTGGTCCTTGACCCTGCAAGCTCCAAGCCAAAGAACCAAGCTGTGTTCGTTACCCACGGCTCCCTACTCTCTTCACTCTCACTCACCAACACGTTCCCACCCCCATGCACTCTACAAGACGCCAACACTCTAGCGGGAACGGACATCGGGCAGATTCATCTGGGCCACAGCACGGACCGTCCGTTCGGCTGCTAAGATTTTCCTCGTTGATGTCTGTCGCCGCATGCCACACATGGTTTTTCCTGGTCCGAGCTCACCCAGAAATTTAGTGTTTTTCGATCTCCCTCGCCATGTCCTCCACGATGACCAGCTGTGGCATAGTGCATATAATTCAGGTAGGCACGCGTCCACCTCCCTCTTCTCGCAGACAACCGTCGAAGTTCGACAGGCTACCGCTTTGTGCGGCTGAGGGTCCCCTAGGCACAGTCCTTTTCAAGATTGGCGTGCGCACACAGCACTCCTCATCGCATATGTCGGGCGTACCCCTTGTCCGCAACCAATGCAAGCTGTCTACACTTTGTTTCCGGAGACGGAGCAACGCCATTCTACGAAAAAGGCGTATATTCAGCTCTGTATTTTCAGGCAATTTGCGTGAAGGAGCTTTCGTGCAAAACTCCATATATCCATTTTTCTTCGATTTTTTCGAAACTAATTTATCAATATTAGGTGTTTCCACAAAGTACGAAAGAGTTCTCCCTAGCCGACCTGGGAGGCCTTATCCACTGTCGATTTACTCTGAAACCACCTTAGTTTATACACTTTAACGTACAAAGTTCAACGTCTTTGATGATTCCGGTGTGGAAGAATTCCACAAATTGTGTCAAAATGCCTCCGTACCTTGGTAATACTCTCCAATAGTTCAGCATATAAATAATAGATTGTGACATCGAAGCTTGTCGATAATGAAGGCCCTTTAAAAAAGTATTAGTCGCATGTTTGTTGCATGAGGAATCTATCAACTGCCCCCTTCTTTGTGCAGGCGCTTATGATATTTCCATATGTACTCTGCTTCGACTAGGTACCTTAGCGACACCTCCATCCTCATGATATCTCAGTTTTCGTGTAATATTTACGTACCACTCTAGGGGGAAACTGTGCTCGACGATACCACTGCTGCTGTGTAAGCATGGCTCATCTGTTAAAGCGCAGCAATGATTTACACTGTATCATAATTTGATACCTGGAGTATTCCACGTGATTGCACCAGATGAATATGTAGGGCTGAGAGGGGGTTTCTCATCGGTGGATGAACGTACTCTATACCGTAATATTCACAGATAACTTGAGTTTCGAAAAAAACGTGACCATAAGCATGAACGCTGGTTTAAACGTGACCGATACCTTTTCCCAGTGTCATTTGCGAGAAGGAGGTAGAGTCTCTGACAGCTTGTAGCCTCAAAAAGGCTGGAAATACACGTCTCCACGTCGCATGCGTGCAACTACGATTGTACTGTGTATATTAGTTTCGTCAATCTTCCAAAGGCGTTTCCCACTTCAAGCAGTGCGCGAATATTTGTAATCTAATTTTGACTCGAGCTTCGACCAGCCTGTTGATGAAGAACCTCAAGTCTACAAAAAATGAGGAAGGGGCACGATCTCCGGGATTTTTCGACGGATAATCCATGATTAGCCTCGGCGGAGTACGATATTATTATATCGACACAATTACTACGGAGAAGCTGTTCGTCAGACAACAGAATGCTACCTTTCTTCCGTAGCACGCGTCTAACGCCAGGCGTTGATTGAGGGCGTGATCAGTTCCCGAGCTAAACGGTACTGCGTATGTATGTTGGTTGGAAGTGATAGCTGAAGGCAAATATCCGAATGATCCAGTGGTATTTTATCGATGTAGACGAACGGAGTTTTTAATCTCGCCTAAAACCTAATTTCCACGAATGACAGTGCATGCGACGGGATCATCATTTATATGAAACAACGCGAACAAGACATGGATACAAATAGTATAATCCAATCTGCAGAAGCTCCACGCGTGGATGGTCGCTAGGGCGTCAACAGGGCGGCAAGGAACAGCCTTGATACCGCCGCCTTCACGTTCAGGACCTCAGCTGATAAGACTTCATCTAAGCCGTGCAGCAAAATCTCTACCGTGGAATTGATGCTTACATCGTCGATTGTATCGTCAATGATCCCCTCTGAATTCCAACAGAGTCACCACGTACACTTTCTCACCGAAAAAGTGCTTCAGATAGTCGCAAGCTCGCATCAGAGATCCAGTAGCCCAGTCGAACATCATACCCGTGCCACTCTTGGGCTCTCCACGTTCTTGCACCCTCACCACTTTGCCCAGCTTGCCATCAACTCCAGTTGGCTCTAGATTGCGGAAGAGGAGCTCGCACGGTGGACACATTTTCAGTGTATCGAACCGTCCTAGTGCAACTGATACATCAGGTGACGTCGAAGGTTGTTCACTCACGGCGAGGCAGGAAGTGCCCGGAATCATCAACACCATCATCATTGATGCCATGGTCGGTTGAAGCAGTTTAAGCGGCCCCATTGCTTATCAGCCGAAAAACTTCCTGAATCACAGTTCACGTGGGGGCGAGGCATGGGACATCGATATTACTGTCGTACCATACACCAGGCATACAGTAGTATGCGCACATTCCACGGTGACCATATCGTATAGACTTAGCATGGCAGCTATTCTAAGGAGGGTCCTGTACTCCTTGCGAGGTACGTACCTGTTGACACAGTCGTCGAATCGCAGTTATTTCTCGTGGTAGAGTAAAACAGGTAAAACCCAAAAATAATAGGCGGCGCCATCGTATAGAATAATACCTGGGGAGTGGCATGAAGTCATACTCAATGCGCACAGAGGAATACTGAAGGACATGCGTTGGATACACGGCGAGCAGTGAGGCCTTTCGACCATGCCAGTTATTAGTTGCTGCTCGGTACCACGTAAGCAAAAACAGATGGCAATGGTTGGATATTTGGACGTTCATGGAGAAAAAAATCCTTCAAATGGATAACCCGTAGAGTACTACTTGGTCAAGATGTCAGCAGACAGCACTTTCTCCACTTCACAGAGAGCAACTTTTATTTAACATGTCTTGACTGCCACCAAACATCGAGGTTGATCTGTCAAACAATCGATCCTTTATTCTTGACAGCGCACGTTTTGTGCTGCCTGACATTTCTGCTGACCTGTTTGCTCCGAGGTGAGCGTGGACCTCAGATTATAGGCAACAATCGGGCATTCGTACATGCTCACTTGTCTTCCATATTTGGGTATTGCTCCCGAAAATGTTTTTCGCATTTCATTTTTTGATAGCTCGCAGGCAGCAAACACAAAGTCTAATCTCGTGCGCTCTTTTGAGGCATCAGCATGGCCGAGTCACCAGTAAAGCCGCAAGGCCATGGACAATAAGCTCCAAAGGGGATATTTTTATGAGACCCGAAATCATCGCGAGTCTTGGGAGGTGAGGTGCATGCATCAACGTGATAAACCGGGAAAAACAGAGGATGACGACCTTTTCATCGTTCACTCCAAGGAGAGGCACGAACACGCAGAGTCCACACGAAATGATGTCATTAATCAATAAAATTGTAACACAGGTCGGCAGGAATGGTCAAACACTATCAGCTATACCAGCGCAAGCCTGTTTTCCCACCGGCTATCGGTGTCGCGCGTTGTCCGATTTTCTCGCTGACGACTTGCCAGAGGTGTGGTCTACCGAAACGTTTTTGCCAAGCACCAGTGCCCACACAGTTCCGTATCTGGCAAGTTTATGAGACAGAGAATACCCGACAACGTTCTATTTCACCCTGCAAATAGTATGACTCACTGGGTCGGTAGATGCGATATGCTTAAAATTCTTAGCTCAAATGAACTTGTGTTATTCAACATACCCGTGGCGATCATAATTTCACTTCATAACTTGCGTGGATACATACATCTCAGCAAAGTGATGAAGGGGGGCACGGCACAGGAAACCTACCGTAACATTAAATGGGAGCACTTGGCAGAGTATACGCGGTGACAGCGCACTCGACCAGTTGTATTCTATTAATAGTCCCTTTATACACTTAGAAATAGCATCACAGGATATGATAGCAGCTCTATAATAGCCTTGGGCTGGCAATAGCTACATACCGGTGCGTTGCTGTGAAAGTTTGTATTTGGACACCTAATTGTGGTGCGTTCTCATTCCCGTGTTGACACGACCGCGACTGCCGGTACTACTGCCGTCATGCTACTCACAATAGTACAACTCTGCTACCGAAGCTGCTTCTAAGATGATCTCTGTGCCAACAACAAAAATTCAGGTGGTGCCACGTCCTCACCCACAAGGCACCTGGTGTCTCTGGTTCTTTAACGCCTCACGAGTTCAGCCACACCAGATGTTTGAGCTAAACCATAAACCTCTCCTGGGCACAGAATGAGCCGTGTATTGCCTAAAACAGCAGGCTAGACGATTTTATTTACTCATCGACGTTCCGACCGGAAAAGTACGGGAACGCACCATGGCTTTTGCACCGTATTGATTTTTTTTTGCTCGGCACAGAATGTATTGTTCTATACGCACAACTTGTGGAAGTTTCTCTAGACCTGGTTAATTCCTAGTAGCTTGGAGTAACGACAAGACCCGAGACAAGTCCCGCTTCTTCATAATTTCAAAATATTCCTACCTGTATTATATTTAGCGTGGTGGTGACAAGAAATGAAGTTGTGTTAATTTTGCTGACGGGAGCTCAAGTTGTGCAATGAGAATGTCATCCAGCTACCTGTATCTCAGTTCGCATGTCACATTGCTTCGCAATTTTTTTTTTACGATTTGGTTTTTCAATCGAAAAAGATATACTGCTGTTGTTTTCTGGCCGTATAAAATATTCGTTTATATACAAGAACTTGACAATATGACTACCCATGAATATATTCACCTTACCAAAATTTTTCCGCTTCATTTAGAAGCAGGGTTGTGATCAACACACTACTTGCTCCCCGAAGGAAACTCGACGACAAACTCTTCGAACGGGGGTATTATCTCATACGTGGAGCTCGCGCACTCGCTAAACTGCGGCCTGTCAGTGACAAGGTTATGATTTCATCATTTTTACACAACATATTGTTCGAAAAAAGCTCGTGGCGGATTAAATCACTGGGCGAGTCAGGCATCTCTAGGGAGAGCAAATGTGGACACGTTCCGACCATTTTAACTTGACGCCGAGGACCCGAGCCGACTACCACACCCTTCCAGCTTACCACCCCAAGTGGTGACAAAATTCCTGATCCGAAAATATGATCACCGGGGGCGTGTTGTCCGCCATTTTACGCACTCAGTACTATAGTCCCGCCAGTAACGAGCTCCTATTTGAAGTCAGCCTCCCAAAGATATTAGGTTTTGCTCAAGGCAAAAGATCACTTTTTTATGTCAAGTTGTTTATCCAACGAAGATATTTAAACGCCCTTTTCTGGTATGGATTTTTCCTGCTCACCTCGGATATTTGGAATGGATATACGGAATGGGGGACACTTACCGTCGAGTATAGATGGCTATCAGATATGGGAGTGTCAGACGAAGGCTGCAACCTACAGCCACCAGCAAACAACCTGGTAAAAACCAATAACATACAGACGAAACACAATTGAGCCAATCAAAACGCTTGTTCGTACTTCATTCATGCAGGCTTTGCACCCGATACGCACAGCCCGCTATACCCCAGTTTCAGCATAATTTGTAGCGCAGTAGGTGCAAGGAGCATTGCTCCACCGTTGTAGACGTACTGTTGTTCGGTAAGCAGATGTACAGATAGACCGGCGGGACCGCCACGGGCCTTATGTCTGTGATTATCGTGTTTGACGGGTTTCCAGGGAAATTCCATGGCCAGCGGACATAAAAATTCTATGATCAGCGGACCAGGGATATTTCATGGAAACGGGGGGGAAAAATGAAGTAGCTGGGAATACTGTTCTGTACCAGGTATATATCAATCATTTTCAGCTGACATACACGAGTTTGTTTGTTTTTAGTGAAGTGCATAGTGCCGGCGTCCCCGGTATCTTGATAGGTAGTCCGCGCGCCTGTCAAGATCATTTTCGGGGGTTTGAGTCACACCGAGTGCATACTCAGGGGTTTTTTCCTCCATAAAGGAAATTGATTAGCGGAAAGCGCGAAAGCGTGAGTTAGCTGAAATTCGATGAAAATCGACGAGTACTGCGAATGCTGAACCCTATGCGCGATAAAAAAGAAAGGCACGTACCGCGGGGGAGAAGGGGAGCCGCCTGTGACCACGACTTGTCCAGAAGGGCGTCGAGGGTAACACCTCCTACAACCTAGGCTGGAAGGTGAAAGTGATGATTAAAAAATAAAAAAAATAGTCAGCTGCTGACAAAGCGACTGCTGCACTAAGTTGTACGGTACCTGGCACGGGTTTCTTACTGAGCTCAAGCTAAAGGCGAAGCCTACACATTTTGAATTCGACCTTGGACTGTTGCTACTTCTTGCCTTGGTCGCCAAAGCCAGGTCTCTTTCCTATCGACAGTTTCTGGGGTTCGGTACAAAACTGAACTCAAGTTTCATATTGGGCACTTTCTTACTAGCGGGCCATTATAGTAGCAGTGCTAGGGGTTAGGATTTAACCTGAAAACTTCGAAATCTACTGTCGAGATAAAACTGGCATTTTTTTACGGCCTATATCCCAATTTAGATCGATAATCGAAGAATGTTCGATTCAGTCTGTCGAACTCATACTCTTGTACCCCGCCCCAATAACGCCTAACGATATCACTGGAAAACCCTTAGAAACGCAAGTTCTCGCCTATCTCCTCTACTTTACACTCACACAAACCATCCTTGCCCAGTAACCTTGACGCAGATGTAATGGTACACTTTTGTTTTTGTATGAACCCTTCCTCGCTGCAATTGTTTTTCTTGCTGTTGTGTTTCTCGCGTGTGAGATGTGGGGATGGGGCAGTTCACAATGCCACGCCGCATGGGGCAGCAGCAGCTAATGGGCAGTGCATACTAATGTGGACCAGATATTACACAAGAAGCTGCGCCTTCGGTGTGGTGTTCTGGTACGTATGCGCCTTGCGGTCTTTGGCTACTGCGGGGTGCATATTTTAAATACTGATTTATGATGCCTTACTATCACAATTTGATGTCTATTCCTTGCTCAATGTCAAGTGGAATACTGCATCCTGCTGGACACCTTCCGTGACATACTGAGGATACTGCTGCGAGTCTACATTATTGCTCAATTAATAACTAACTGGTGCATTTTGAGCATACAGCAGCAGCCTACATGTAGAATATCGAGGAGCCACGAGTGAGTGTAAAACATCGAAAGACCTTGAAATATGGGCGCTGAAGATCGAGAGCAAGATCGAGATTGAGATTGCCTCTTTTCGACAAGATTGCCGAAATAATCAAGATCCCCTTTTCTTGGGCAATCTTTTTCAAGGATTGATTCGCACTGTTTTCGAAGGCAATCCCCAACACTGATATGCAGTACATTTTGTACGTTTAGTTTTGTAACCGAAGCAGCGAATATTCGTCATTTGTATGGAGAAGGATGAATATTTCCTACTCTGAAAAGTACGAGGTACCGTTGTAGTATTTATGCTTCCCTCGCTGTACAAGACAGGGCAGTACAGGTAGTTCAAACAACGTTTCCTTCCGGTTGAGCAGATATCAGGTACACCAAATTTTCTTCTTCGGCATCATCATCTTTTTATTGGCATTGCGGTACTAGCCACGTGGTGCAGACTGTCAATCTGTGCTTCCTATGCAGTATGCATGGGCGTCAAGAACTTGGGTCTTAGCCACCCGGCTTGACCTGCTTATTCACTGCTCGGTGTGGTCGCATACATAGGCCATAGGTCCCATCACAACTTCAACTACTGTACGACGAACGAACACATATATTTGGTGTATCGACACCGATCAAGACAGAAGAAGTAGGACACACGGCGGAGGTAAGGCACGTCTGATCGAAGCGTGGCTCGGTTTGATACCTGATCAACCACAAAGCCGCGGATAAGGCTCGCACCCTTGTACCTCTTACTATACTGCTGTACGCTTCTGCTAAGTACTTGCTCTATACCGCTGTTATGAGTGTGAAGACCACTGGGTGATCTTCTTCCTCGTTTATCGTTGGATCTTGGGATGTATGAGCCTTGACCGCCAGAACCCAAGTGCAATCCCGTCCCGAAAAATTACTCTGAAGAAAAATGGGTATCGATTATACTGGTATACATCATCCATTTCCAGTACGGTTGGATGAAACTTTGTAGAGATTCTCGCATCAGTCCTTTTGAAACAACCTCCAACGAAAAATGACAACATGACGACTGCAGCCGTGGCCACGGAAAGTGCAAAAAAAATCATCAATATCATTACTTCAGACATTTCATCGGTGGCTGCTGTCATGCATTCTCTCCTCATCGAAAATCCATAGCCTTTTGTTTTCTCTCAACTCTGTAGACCAAGGTAAACCTGCCAAGAGCTGTCCTCGTTGGTGACGTGTATCGCCCTCTGATGTGCATATCTCATCGAAACTTGCTACATGAGCAGGCACTGGCAATTAGACCCCATGCGATGCTACACCGTCGGTCAGAAATCATATTCCCAGCAAGAAAAGTCTCCTTTCTTCCCGTGTCTTACTGAAATACATACTGGCCAGCCGAGGTTTGCACTCTGTACTGCTGAGTTCAAAATCATAAGAAGAGATATCCCTGCCGACTTGACACACAAAACGGCACGCATTCCGCGTCGAAAGGCTATTGCTCCGTTTTTGGGGGTCATACCCCGTAAAAATTCTTATGTCCCCGCCAACCTCGGTTGAGGTACATAAACATGCCCAGCAAGAAAGGAACCGGACCCTTGTGTGCATCATGCCATCCGGGTATTTATACCACGAGCCCAGTAGAAACATCGAGCGATGCGCTTGGTGGAGTTTTTTTTCGTGGGAGCTTGCTCGCCAAAACCCCCTTCCTAGTTTTGGCTGCCCGCTTTCAGTGTACAGGGCCTCATCCGATCAATCATTCATTTCAGGAGGGGGGTGTGCTCGGTAGGAGAAGTATATTCGATCTCATGAATTGCCATAGTCGTATGATCAAAAACACTCTTATCCCAAAGAGGTATCTCTCCGTCTGACATATCCGTGTACCTGCGACCGATAGACAGCCCAATCAAACCAAGCGGAGACAAGAAGCATTGCCTGCGGGAAACATCAACTAGAGAATGAAAGTCTGATTCCGGCACTGTGTATACCGCTGTTGACATTGCAGGCGCTGCGAGCCACTGCTGTATTGTGGCTGAACGCGTGCAGGCGAGAGGTGAGACTATACCGTCAGCTAGCTGAACCTACGCAGTAAAATAACGAGCCCAAAATATAGCATCACAAGAAGTCGTACAGAAGAATCGTACTTAACTGATATTGGCGAGAGCGGCGCGAATGGGATCAACGAGGTCGTCGTCAAAAGACGAGTCGCTGGCGCCGGAGCAGCCACAGACGGCGGAAGCGTCCCTGACTTTTTTTAGTGTTGTGGCGCCCGACGTCCCCCCTTTTTTCGTCGTGTGTATTCAGGGGCATCAAAATGGGGCTGCGGACTAGGGGTCGCCTTGTTTTGTCCGCGTACGGCCATCTATTAGTTGTGCGAGTTTTCAACCTTTGTTTCAAAATTGGGTCCATCTGATTGGATGTCGATTTTGAACCCAAAGTCAACTTACATTTTTTTTTTCTTTTTTTCCATCCCACTTATCATCTTCGCCCTTCTTCTCTCTCTCCCTCTTCAGTCGTAACTTCGATTCGGGGTCACTATGTAGGCTCTCTTCTCCCTCCTCCCCACTACGGTACTTGCCTTGCATTTTTTTGGCGAGAAGATTCCAGTACTTTCTTCCCTCGTCGACTTGCGTCGGATTCCGCCTACCCACGCAACGAAGGCGCTCTCAGCAATTGGTTCCTTTTTACTTTTTCAAATAAAGTCTCATCACGTGGGATTTGGACTTGGGTACCAATGCCAGTGGTCTTTGAAGCTGACCACTAGTCTACCGGGGCGACATGCAGTTTCAATTACCTCTCTCCAGAAGTATTTATGAAAAACGACCCGCTCGTTCTCGGGGCTGGCTCTCATGGGGCCCTCAATCAAAGAATACACTAAGATTTCTCCTTCGCACTGCTTGTTGATACCACACAGCCGATGGAAGATATGACTTGGTACATCGCAACAGGAAGAAGCTGCGCGTTCAATACACAGCACACACCACCGCCAATGATTTCTCGCCTCACAGGGCACGAGTTGACGTTAAATCTTCGAGGCCGTATGCTACGCTGCCACTGCAATGCTCACAACCAAGTTTGAGGGTGTATGGCTAATGATCTCTCTCGGGACTTGAGAGTCCCACCCTTTTCTGGCAGGTATATTTTAGACAAAACTGGGCCCCATTTCCGTCTGAAAAAAACGCCCGACAATAGGTCAGGCTCTCACGCCTCGACCAAGCACTCCGGCCACACAGCATCAACAACTCTCAAACAAAGTAGAAATCCCTCAAAGTGCAGTTGGGCATTAGACCTCGAAGGGTAGACGTTATCTCGTGCCGTGCGAGGCAAATAATCATCGGCGGCGGTAGGGTGCTGTGTGTTGAAAGCAAAAATTATCATGTTTTGGCAGTGATCGGAAATGGCTTTTTTTGTTTACCGACGGCGCTACGTTGGGGTTTCTTTACGACGCATGAAAAAGCCTGCTTCAGTTTCTTGTTTCGGGCCTCACAAGAGTCATCCTGTGAGTCGTCAGAGCAGAGAAGATGTGCCAGAACAGCTGTGCCTTAATTGCGATATGTGCGTACGCCCCCTGGCTCGACATGTATGATAGATGCAAATAAATGTTGTTCCATATATTCTCGGATTTATATCGGACGTGTGGTTGATATTTCGGGGTAGGCACTTGAATAATGAGGAGATATTTGAGTTGAGGAGGGCGCTAGCGCGACGAGCCTCAGCAGATGCTCTTGTATAACGTTTCGTGTGCATACCCGTTTGGGTATGCTCATAAACAGACAAAAAAATCTTCTGAAAGTTGCCAGAGCGTGGCTTTGATTAACAAACCAACACCACACCACCACCACCACCACCACCAAACACCACCACCACTGGTAGCTATATCGAAGGTGCTCAGTCTGGCAATACTAAAATCCTATCCTGGTGGTGTTTGTCCTGGTGGTGTTGTTGGTAGCAGTGCTAAGTACCTCGTGCATGCATCAGGTACCTGGTACCTGGTGTATACAGCAGCAGCAGCGTTTGGTACCTCGTAAACGAACTATTAATAATAATATCAAAAAGTTGAAAAATTATGTGTACGAGTACCCAAATATACTTATGTATGTATATGGTGGCAAATTTCGAAGGTGCCCAGTCCATATAACCCTGGAATAATGTCTGCACAGCGAGTAGTAATACTGGAACAATGCCTTCAGAGAAGAACAGAATCTGTCCGAAGTCCGGAGAGGGTTCGTACTAGTTGTAGAAGGACGAGCTTGATGTACGCATGAATGTCATGTGAAAGAAAGGATTTATGGTAGAGTTTCGTTCTGACTGAGCTTCTCGCGAACCAGATGAAATCAAATCCCCGTACCGTCCTACTACTGTACTACTTCTGCCCGCCGTCTTTGTTCTACGTGCGGCTTCCTTACCTGATACCTGGTGTTCACAGCAGCAGTGCTTGGTATCTCGTAAACGCACTTTTGAAAGGTCAAAAAAAAAAGTGTACCAATATATACTCATGGTGGCAAATTTTGAAGGTGTCCAGTCCAAATAATTCTGGAATAATGTCTGCACAGCGAGAGTAGGTAATACTGGAACAATGCCTTCAGAGAAAAACAGGATTCGTCCGGAGTCCGGAGAGGATCAAAGGTGACAGGAGACGGCACTTTCACCCCTTAACGGACGGATTTAAGGCAAATGCCTTGACGGACGTGCCTTGACAGAAAAACCCGGGGACGTAAAGTGTCCCCGTTTGTGGGAAAACGCCTGACCTTGTTTTTAAAAACATGTATTCTCCTGTAAGATTGTTTTCCCGCAATTTTTTTTTGCCTTTTCTTTCCTCGTTCGGAGTTCAGATTTCCAGCAGGATACTGGTATATCACGAGCAACGAGCGACACCGCAAACTCCTCGTATCTTCTCGCTCCTTCATGACGTGTTGATGTATTGGTCGCGTTTTGCATGCACCAGTTTTTTTTGCTTTTCACTAGCCGCTTTCCTGCCGATCACGGCATAATAAAAACAAAAAAAACAAGAACCAAGCGACATTAAAGCCAGCCTCCATTTATTGTGTGTTACTTCTCACACATTTCCAGACCAGTCCCACATGTTTACAAACTTCCGTCTGCAACCAACAAGCTCCCAGCAGCAGGAGTAGGTTATCCCGGAAAAAAAAAATTCCTCACATGCATCAGTCGCCCCGGTGGACTAGTGGTCAGCTTCAAAGACGACTGGCATCGGTACCCGAGTTCAAATCCCACCGTGTAATCGACATTTCGTGTGCCGGGGTATAGCTTGGATCACGGGGACGACTGTCTGGGTGCCAGCTGGGCCATGAGGCCGGGAGCAGAGGGTCG
>JBBMHQ010149296.1:0-18776 GCA_037834295.1 Postelsia palmaeformis
CCAGGGGTTTTTGTTTTTTGCGAGGCATCGCCATTAACTTCAATCATCGTCAGTCGTGGTTAGCAGTGAGCGCGCGAAAAAATACAGCAGCCCCCGACCCCACCGCCTGGCAGGTTGGTTCTACTGGGAGCAGGAACGGTGCTCCGTCTCGAAGGGGATGCGTGGTCAATGGTCAAACAAATGAAGTAACGCGAGCAACAAAGGAGTAAATACGCCCCTCCCCCTATTTTTATATAGGTGGCGTCGGTTGATAACGACACTGTAGAACATGCCGCTCACTACGTGAGCTAGACAACCATGGTACGTTTTTTTTTTTTTCGGGCGGTCGCCCACAGCTGGTTGTCGAGTTAGATCATTTGTGCGAGGTAAATAACCTTTATTCCGCCGAAGGGGAATGATCGTATCATCGGTAAGACACCCAAGAGGTAGTTACATAGTACTCCCATTGCTGTCTCTGGAAGTGGCTACACCGGAAATTAAATTTACTCATTGAAGCTGTTATCTATATGCAAGTCCGCCTCACAAGCGGTACTCAGTGGGATGCAGCACACCCTTTAGCTCCTTCCCGGTATTGTAGGGATGCGAAGGTCTATAATCATACGACTACGGCCATTCATAATGTTGAGCACATCTCTCCTATCGAGTACCCCCCCCCCCCTCCCCCTATATATCAAAAGGAGCTTTGCTTATTTCTGCGGGTTGATTGCCCGATCGACCGACTCGCCTGAAGACGGAAGCGACTCCACGTGGAAACCGCGGACATCACAACTGAAAACTCCTCCACTGCTTCGCCCGTGTGCGGCTCCGTGATCACGCAGCGAATGTCACGATTGTCCTGTCCGGGGTCGGATGGGGGGGCCGGGGGCGGGTATGTTGTGGACGGCCGTAGTCATATGATCATGGACCACCGATTGGGGGGGAGGGGGTTGGTGATAGCAGTTCCATGACGCCCATGCTCTAAGCTACAAGAAAGAAGAGGTTAGTTTCGAGTATTTACTTTGGTCTAATACATGTTGTTTGAAATGAGCTTCTCCCCGGTGTGAGGCTCCGGGATCACGCGGCGAATGTCATGGGTGTTCGGTGTCGGGGGTGGGGGGGGGGGTCTACTCGATGTCATGCATAGCTGTAGCCTTATAGCCATAGACCCTTGTATCCCCACAACACTAGGACGTAGCACGTCGGATTTCCATCCATCAGGAGGGGGGGGCTAGGGGGGCTTATCCATCACGCCCAAAATAACGACGTCGGGAATATCTAACAACTGCACCCACTTTTTGGAGTACAAACTACGTGAAACTTGTGTGGCACATGGTTAGTAGTAGTAGCAGCAGCAGCAGTAGAACGGTTTGACAGGCCCTCGTATGTATCCCCTCTCGCCATCTCGCGCAGCCGTCCCGGGGCTGCGATGTTTCTGCCTCTCCCTCCCCTCCGCCTTATTTCACGAAGAATACTACAAAGTGCCAGCTATCCCGCAACACAAGAACTGTTGTTATTATTGATGTTATCACATACCAGGTAAAAACTATCACGACTTAACTGGTCCAGCGAGCGACCGCTGTCCAGTTGGAAGCAAAAGCCCTGTCTGTTCGCGTCTTCTACCAGTCTGCCAGCACCGTTCCGTGCGGTATCCACTTGGTATTTCCACAAGCACGATCAGCCAGACAATGCCAGCTGCTGCTGTAAAGTGAGCTACGTACTTCGTACTCAACCAAAGAATATGAACCATAACGCCGAATTCTCTCTACAACAACAAACTACAGTTTATTTTTATATCGGTTCCCGATTCCTAATTATAAACATTCTCGTTATTATTAATATTATTACATCCGGGACAAGACGTAAGTACTTGGAAATCAAACTTACTATTGGTGGGGAAAAACATATATGGACAGTGGGAATAAATGCCCAAGGACTGAGAACACCACCAGCGCCCCTCGACACCCAGGCGCAGTTCACCCCTTAGGAGCTACATGCCATACATCGAGATTGGGTCGCCATGCGCGTGCTATGGTCGCAAACGGGGCATGTATGCACACGTTGGTGCTAAGATTGTTGCCTACACTTTACACCCGCTAGCCGGAGCAAACCAGCATCTGATATTGTTGAAATTATCAGCAATGTTGGTACTGCTATTGCGTTCGCCATCCTCAGCCACGCGCACAATGAGCTTCAACGTGGTCGCTCGGAAGCCTTTTTTCAAACGCAGTAAACCCAAGGACGGGGGGAAAAAACGCTACCTATTGAGCTACAAAGTAAGCTATTGAGCTACAGTAGACTATTGGACTGCAGTAAACTATTGAGCTACAGTAGGCTATTGAGCTACAGTAGACTATTGGACGGCAGTAGCCTACTGGAGTGCAGTCGCCTGTTGAACTACAGTAGCTTCAACTTTGATCACATTCCCTACTGAAACAAGAACACCAGGGGAAGCCTATTGTTACTGTCGTCAGTTCTGCCATCCGAGAATATGCAGCATAAATTAGCTTTTTCAATGTTCGCCACTTATAAACTCTGCAGTGTGAAGACACAAGTGACGTTCACAACCCCGAAATGAAATCGCGAAAAACCGAGAAACAACTGTACCTTAAGGTGGATTTCTTCTCTGCTGCAGAAGTTGACGCTCACTTCCGACGCCTGTCCAGGTCCTATAACTCCGTTGAAGGGGTCTACGGTAAAGAGAGACGCCGCGATGCCTCGACGGACTCGGAAAGCAAACGCGATGTCATATTTACCTCTAGGAAAACAAAGAGGCGGCGGAAACAACCGTGCAAGGTTCACGACCAAAACACAAGCAAAAGCAGGGGCGACGAAGATCGCGCCGTATCAGCTACCACAGCAGTGGTTATTTTTCATAATATCCTCTAGAAATATTAATGAGTGATCAACGTTAAAGCTCATGTTGCGCATCTGCGAAGGAATGGTAAACACAAAACGGTGGGGTAGGGTCTCAGGCAAGAAGAGGTGAAGCGAAAAAAACTGGGCCACGATGCTAGATTTGCGCTAAAGACCCACGTGACGCGGATCGCCTAAGCAGGCTTGTAGCAGACAACGCATGCTACCTCTTCTACTGTGCTCGATCGATGCATTTGTGTTCGTCGTGCAGCGCGCGCGGCTGAATCATGATCGAGGTCTGTACTTCAACTTTTAGCCCTCGAGCAGCTCAGCTGCTACGAAAACTACGTTCAGGAACTCCCACGGAACGACAGACACTGCACGTGCGCTTGTTCACGTGGTTTCATTCCGATCGTTCATCGTTGCTTTCGTACTGCACATTTTTCAGGCTTTCAAGCTTGTGTGTTATCCTCAAATGTCCACCAGGACGGCGTGTAGACAACCACCGATAGTGGCTTGATGCGTTGATCGAACGGAAAAAACATGAATACATGCTCCCGCTACTTTATGAATTGTCGAAGCTCAAGCTTGCACGTGGTTGGGGACATTTGAAGCACAAGGTTCGTCTGTTCGTCTGTTTCCCTCCACCCTTACCTGCTCTACGAAACAGACCCGCGCGAAGCCTCGCAGCTCTTGCGAACATGGCTGACTAAAAAACCGCACGGTTCAACAAGTAAGATTTCGACGGCCTCCCAATTCCACAAGTAGCACTGCCCGCCGCGCTTTTTTCAATTATCCCGCGAAACCAAAGCCTGGAATGCCGATCTGCACCCCGCGAGGAAGGGCTGTAAACAAGGCATGCCTTTGGTGGGTTTTATTAATAAGGCTAGTTGCTAGTTTGAGGGACGAAAATAGGGAGCCAACAAAACTGACTTGGCACTTGTGTCGATACAAAACAACACACACAACGACGTCGAGATTCCCACAGAACAAAGCGCCAAGTCTGATGTGAAAAAGGATGCGAACCTCTGCACATTTCAGCGCGCAACTACACAAACATAAAGATGTAGCCGACGGATAACTAGTCGACCGCACTTGTGTGTATACTCAGCCACTCACAGCTCTGCGCCGAGGCCTTCAATCGTCTCTCATTGCATGATTTCCCCCCGCCCCCCCCCTCTCTAGTTCACCTGTTCCTGAGGGTGAACCGTTCGATCGCAGAATCTCCAACCCGTCGCCTCCCGAAATCCAACGAGCCGTCGTTTTTCCGAGGAGGATTTACCACGGCAGCGAGTTTCTCCTCCTCTCCGCTGATTTCGCTGCCGTGGCTTGCCGTCGCCGCTGCCCCTCCTGCCGTCGCCGCTGCCTCCTCCTGTTCGGCATGAGCAGTCTCGGCGGGGGTTTCGAACGCCACAGCGCGGATACGATACGCCTCGGCAACGATTTTCACTTCCTCCCGAACCACCCTGCCCTGCCCCAGTCCGTCCTCTCCGAAGCCAACCTCGTTGTCCGTGTACTCGATCGCTACCGCGGGCTCGAACACGCCCTCCTTCACGGCCGTGAACATCACGGTCAACCTTTTGCGGTTGTGTGGGTGGGAGAGCGAGGCCGGGAGTTGCAGAGGCAGACGAGGCGTGGGGTTAGCCCCTTTGTTGATGTACTTATTTATGTGTTGAAGGCCACGTGACTGGAGAGTAGGCCAGCGGGTAGTGATCTACAACCAACAAAGAGTGCGTTTTTTTTAGTTCGTCGAATTTCGCAGGCCAGGAGAGACTGCGGCGAGGAGTTGACCCTGGTCACGGAGATTGATACAGCACGGCGAGATTGAGTGAATTCGAAAATATATGCCATTTGTGTATTATATATATATATAATATATATATATATTATATACTCCACATAGCACGCATGAGGACACACCCCCACGGAGGAGTCTCGACGCATGACTTTTTCGACAACGGCTAAGGCACAAAGACTCAACGATGTGTCTGTTGAACATCTCGCCGATATTTTTCGATGTCCCTCAGAACATCTCGTCGAGGTTTTTCTGATTCTTCAACTTTCGTTTTGTGTGTGTGACCCCATTAGGGAGAGGTTTGGAACAACTGGGCTCGGGAATTCGTCTCGGGGGTAGGGTGCGTTATATTGCGTGTTATGCGGTGTTGAGTTTGCACGGAGGACGCTGGGTGGGGGGAAGGGGGGGGTTCTCGTGCGATATTGAGTATGTTCGGAGGGAATAGAGAGAAGAGGCGGGCGGGGTTACCGTGTGGTGTCGAATTCACGTGAAAGGATCAGGAAGGAGGGAGGGGGTATTTCCGTGCGGTGTCACGTTGGTGTGGAGAGGGCAGGGAGGGGGTGTATGGTATTAGCTATTATCCTTAGCCTCTCTCTCTATATATATATATACATATACATATATGTGTGTACCTGTAGCGCTGTGTATTCAACGCCTTTCCTCCACTGACGAGGGCGGGGGGGTCGCCCTAAAAGCGTGTCACAGCAGCGGTGTTTACATAACGCCTGCCTACTCTTCAAGAGGCTCTCCTGCCCCTCAATGGAGGGGGAGTTCTCTACAGACATATTTGGAGAAAAATAACAGACTTTAAGGGGGGAACAAAAAGTATGCTCATAAGGCTCGGTACACGACCATATGAGCTAGGAATCAAACCAACAGACAGAGCGAAAATCAGGGCTTGTCATGGGCCGGTGGTCATGGCCGGGTCGAGCTGGGCCGGGCCGGACCGGGCCGACTACAGCAATTCGATAATGTCATGGGTCGGACCAGGACGAATATTATGAAAATGATATCGGCCGAGCCGGGCCGCGGCCCATCATGTGATAGCTTGATGGGTCGGAAGGGCCCGGCCCACCAGCGCCGAAAACGCTGTGAACTATTGGCAATGGTGACGACAGGAGAATGTTTAGAAGAAGGTAAAAATAGACGATCTCGCCGCCACTCTGTCTCGTTAGTCGATAAAGTCACCTATTCCGTCTTTTTTCGATGCCCCGGAACGTTTTCTGTGGGCCCAGAAAAGTAAAAAAAAAAATGCTACGTAGCCGCAGAGGGGGCGAGTCTCTCACAAGTATGCGTATATATTTCTCTATGAATCCAAGAGTCTCTCGCAAATATGCGTATATATCTCTCCATGAATCCGCTCCGGGGTGTCGTGGATCATATAGCATCAAGCGACACAAATATTTTACCGCCCGCGCAAGACGCTATAGCTGTCGCCTGGGACTCGCATGCAGCAGGATGTAAGTAGCTGTCATCAAATCGTGTGTTTGTTGGTACGGTGTATGACGGAAGTATCCGAGAACCCGAAAGAGGGTCCCTACATTTCGGGTGCGGTCGAAGCTAACAACTCGCATTTTCTCGCAGTACGTATACCTTAAGGTGCCTCCGACCTCAACCACTCCTTCGGAGCCCCCGGGCAGAACCCGAAACTCGTCCGGGTTTTCCAACAGGACGGGGTGGGAGGCGTCTATTCTCCATCGGCAAGGGACCTGTCATTTTCGCCACACGATAGCAACGGTACGGAGAGGTCGACGTAGCGAGTGTTATTGTTAGAAGGTGTAAACGTCGGCCGCGGCTGCAACACTTTTCAGGAAATGCAAAGCAGAAATCAAAACAACGTGTCGCTCTCACAGGCAGCAGCTTCACGTGGCGCCACAGGTTGCCACGCCAAATTTTCGATCCTGTACTACGTGAGTAAGGGCTGCCGACCTCAAGGAACATCATGACGCGTACACAACAAGCCGATGGGCTGGCTCTCTTCGCACAGCTCCAAGAGCTACCGAAGGCAGTCGTTTACGCCAAACTTAAGTGCGGCCAGCTTTTTGGTTGGCGACGGAATTGAGGCGAGAAAATGACGACCTCCCGGTCTTAGCTGAACGCAGTTCGGAAAATTCTGCGCTGCACCGTCTCATACACACGCCATCGCAACGAAACCGGGGAGGCGTTTGTTTCCGGGAGCACAAACCCTGAAGCAGATTATCGACCTTAAGGCCGGCCGTGTGTTGCGGCAGAGGGTACGCCAACTTTGTTTCCCGAGCCCCTTCGCTTGAGGAGCTGGCTCTGCGTCTCCCCCAAAATACATATTTTTCAGAAAAAATTGGCGCTTAACCTTAGCCTACCCTGAGCATTGTTCGAATTGTTGCTACTGAAAACAATAACGAAAATAATATGGGATTCAAAGATACAATGGTTGGGTTGTTCCTCGGTCAGAAATATTTTCGCCCAAGAAACGGTAAGCCTTCTTTCTCTTGGCATCCCCACCCGTGTAGGTCTTTTCAAACGACGATGACGGGGCGGCAGGGCCCACCGACACTCCCGAGGGGGCAGAGGGGGGTGTGTGGGGGGGTGGGGATCAAAGGTCGAATAGCACGCACCCTCTGAAAAGTCCCACCAAGACGTTATGCCTCCCTTTCTCGAAAGTAAGGCACGGCGCTCAGCGCAGATAGGTAGGTCAGCCACAAAGCCGCCGCGTTGTAGGGGCTTGCACGAAAAACGTTGCTGGTTATCGCACCGGTTCGGAACGTGATCCGTGGCATTGTGCTACAGAATGGCTTTACTTCGACGACCCCAACTATGGCGACCCCGTAGAAAGCCGGACAAGGCGATAATCGATATAAGTTTCCTCAAGGGTAAGTGAGGTCCTCCTCTGCCCCACCTTTGCCGCCCGAATTCAACGGCAGAACGCGAACGAAACGCCATCTGCATCTACGCGAAACGTGTACCATCGTCGTCAACCTGCTGGAGCTGGGTGTGTTGGGTGATGGTGGTGGCAGCAGTGGGTGATTCTTGAAGTGACAAGGGATAGACCGACGTGGGTAAGATGTGTGTAGCACTTTTCAAGCTCGAAACCTTTCTGCCTGGCTGCCGTGGCTCCTTGTCTGAGGAAGAAGCCTATTTATTCTCGAAACCCCACCATTCATTGTGTCTTACGTGTTGGTCGTGGTATACCTACCTGGGCTACCGGATTGCGTCTCATACAATTCTCAAAGTCGATGTCTTGGTAGAATAGAGAGCCCCTGGTCAGGAGCCCCAGAAAGGAAAAAATGGGTGCACTCCGATCATAGCACGTGTCATTCAGTAAGTTTTTTCCACCCGGCAGGCGCAAGATTAACCGTATCACAACGGGTGATAGAAGAACACACCCCCTCTGAAGATTTTTCCAATACTGTTTCCTCGGTAACGGAGATGGTGTAACTGCCGAGAGCGATGCGTCTGTGGGAACAGCTCGACGGGGGATATTTCAAAAATGCAACCTTTGTTTTGGTTGTGCGTGCATGCATGCATGCACGCCTTTTCCCTGTTTCGAATAAAATGGGAACTCCAAAGCTCATACCAGAAAGGTGTTTTGTTCCTTCCATGTCTATCACGGTATGTTGATTTGTCCCAGGTACCATCTACCGTACGCATATGGCCCTTGCTATGGACAGTGTTTCGTTGCTGCTCGCGCACAGCCATGTCTTGGGCACATTTTTCGGTGAAGGCTCGGTTCACCTGACAGGCATTCTTCAGAACGAAGTCGCGGGATTCCATGCGTCCCAGAAGAAGTCGATCGAAGTCAATAACGGCACCGTTATCCTTGAGCTGAACGCATCGTATCCGTAGGTGCGTGGGTCATGTTGCAAGGTGTTGATGCGGAAGATAGGGGGAGCGGGGGGGCGGGGGGGGGGTACTCGTTGTCATGCATAGCAGTAGTCGTGTAAGACCGTAGGGCCGCGCATCACTACAATGCCTGAACGGAGCACGTTGGGCTTGCACGGGCCAGGCACCCGTTGCTTGCACCAAGCATGAGCCGTCGTGAGGTGTCACGTTGGGCTTGCACGGGCCAGGCACCCGTTGCTTGCACCAAGCATGAGCCGTCGTGAGGTGTTGGGTAAGTCGCATGAAGGGTGAGCTGCATCCTACCAAGAACCGACCGCTTGTGAGGTGGACTTCGGCACGTTGTTCGCCCCTTCTTGCATTTGGATAACAGCGTCGAAATAAGTGGGAGGGGAGGGTGTGTGTTGATGGCCGTGCACGGATACAGCCGTAAGATCACCGACCTTTGCATCTCTACAATGCCAGGACGGAGAACGTCGGGATTTCCACCGACCAGGCACACTAGTCTACACAATATTTCCTCTCCTCCGAAATACTATAAAAGAAAATTACGCCGTTTCGTATTCTAAATCAATCTGCTGTATGCATACCTTGTGCCGCTACCTGGTACCGGGTGTATTATTAAACCCCTTTGTATCCCCATACCGTATATAACTAGATCCACCCTTTTATAATACAATACACGATGTACCACTCTGGACGGTAATGTAAGCCCTCTTTGATGCTCATATCAGAGTCCCAACGTCGCTACATTCGATGCCACTCGGGTAGAAATACATATATATAATACCTGGTATATATAACCCCTGTCTGATGCTCATATCAGAGCCCAAGATGTGCCTATATTTCCTGTCTGGATTCAGAAGTGGTTTGGTCTCACCTCTCGCACGCGATCATTCCCGGCCGCTAGAGCGGAGTCCAGTTCCGCACGCGTTGCGGAAGACGCATCGTCGGGCAATTCCTGTGGTTAAGCACCGCATCGAGGAGCGTCGAGTATATGTCAACCACGATATCGACTTGTTTGGCGTTTAACAACTGCTACAGCAATTTTAGGAGATAAATATAGATGGATGGATGGATGGCGCCAGCCTCGAGGGGGAAAATAAAAATCAGCCGAGGAAACCTGTTTGAAAAAACGAAATGCGCACAGCGCAGGGCGAGGCAATGAAATAAAACAAATAACAACAGTAGTAAGTCGTGGGGCGTCGGTGCCGTTCCGTCTTCGAGCACTGACGTCACAACGTCGACCATATAAAGGCGTGCGACAAGGTAGGACTCGTATCACCCGTGTGATAACATAAGACATACCGTATCAGCCGTTTGATAGGATAACATATGCCGTATCACCCGTGCGATAAGATAGCACACAGCGTATCACCCGTGTGATATAACAACACATTCCGTATCCCCCGTGTGATAAGACAGCACATACCGTATCCCCCGTGTGATAAGATATGCCAGGTAAGACATGCCGTATCACCCGTGTGGTAAGATATAACACATACCAGGACTCTGATCCGTGTGATAACACTATCGCCCGTGTGATAACACTATCCCTCGTGTGAGAAGACACCACACCTCCTCGGACGTATCTCCGACCTGATTTCCTACACAAAACGGTGAGAGTGCAAACACCGAGCAACACGTTTATGGCGAAGGTCTCGACAAAAACTTTTCCAAAAGCCCGCCATTCTGAATGATTGAGCGTACGTCCGTTTCTTTTGTTGCGGAGAAAAAATATATTTTCGGAAAACTGTCCCAGGGAGGGTGTGCTATTCTTATCGCCCGATTTATTCGGTGCTTGAGTTTTTCCGACTTGCATTAGATATTTTTGCATTATGGATTTGTTTGTTCGTTTGCCATCTCCAACAATGTGCACCAGCATGGATGAGCTTCAACGTTGGTCACTCAGAAACATTCCCCGAAAAAAAAAGGAAGAAAGAAACCGACTCAAAATCCGGGGACACTAGCATTGCGCACGGTCACGTATAGCCCTCGTGCTGTTGGTTGGACGCATGTACCAGTGGTCGTCCCCATGTCGTACTGCACTACTCTCTTTGTCTTACACCTCCCGATCTTCAACCATCTCGTCTCCGAACGTACCCGCCAACGGCGTGCTCATTCAACCCCTTACGCGCCCGGGGGTGCGGAATGGTTGGGCTTTCCCACCGCTCGCCGGTGCCCCAGCAACACCGCATCGTTGCACAAGTCGCCCGGTTTTTTGCGCTCACCGCCGGGCGACGGGATGTCGCGTACAGAACGGAAGTAGCCCGTGTTACCGTGAAAACGACCATGTGTTTGTTTTCGCTACAGTCGTGCGAATGTATGCGGAAAGTGAGGACATCGATTTTCTCCATTTCGTTTTGTTCAGGCCTCGGCAAGACAACCTAGGAGGCAAGTTCCACGGCTGTCACAAAGGAACGCGGTGGCTCGACACACATAGAGCAGCGTATTAGTACGGTTAAGCGAGAGGTGATGCACACCACTTGAGATTCTATTACAGGACATCCCGCGGGACGTCGGATCCCCTCCGGATATCCTCATGGGACGTCGGATTCCCGTGGGACATCCCATGGAACGTCTTAGAGTACTGGCCCATAGGACACCCGATGAATGTCCCATGAGGTATATCATGGGGCATCCCACACCTCATCGGGTGTCCCAAGGGGTATATATATATTGTACTAGACAACACATCCTATGGACACCCCAATGGGATGTCCCGTACACCCCATGGGATGTCCAATACAGAAACCAAGTAATTGAGAGGATCATGCCACTCCTATCGCAAGCTCGTGTCGCGCATGTAACAGCACCTTGTCCGCGGAAACACTGCCATAGTCAACGGTATATAGAAGCGGGGATACAATACCGTTTCGGTGAAAGGACTCGATTGTCTCCGAAAACAAGGGTCGATACCGACATCCTCTCTCCCATCCCCTAGCAGGCCTACACTACACTTCTGGTTCGGTAACGGTCCGTACAAATATTGGAACCACACCTCCGGGCTGCCCAGCCCTTTCAGCGCAGCCTGTTCTGCCAGCAAGACCTCGTCCCAGGGGCCTTCCAGGACCATTCTCGGGGCCGCGCCGAGGCAAGAAACAGGGAACAATATCGGGCGAGGGTTGTCCGTCAAACACGCGACGAGAGTGTCCTGCGGCCGTTTATAAACGTTAAACAAAAAAGCAACATGAGAACGAGGGGCGGGTCGAAATGAGGTCGGGGGGGGGTTAGGGAGCTTGTTTGGTGTGCCCCCGTTTACTACCTAGCGGCAAAGGGCGGAGTTTGTAGAGACGCTTGTGTTTGGGCGTCCAGGTGGTTCGTTGTTTGCCGCTGGGCGACCGTAATTCTTTTTTTTAAAAGTCAGCGGGGAGTGGGAAGTGGGAGAATGCATGGGGCGCGTGATGGAAGATTAGCGTTTGGGGTAACGGCGTCGCCCAATGGTCGAGCTCCTGTCCGTGCATATACAACGATATGGTGCTTATCCCCCCGTTTTATCGCGGGAGGCCGTACCAACCATGTGTCCCTCTGAGTGAACGCACCATATTTGGTTATGATTGCTATATTCCCTCATAAATATACCGGATTGATTACATAGCACAAATCGTTGGGGGAAATATTTTGTTGTAACGATTCAATTCACGAATCGGGATTTAGTTTGTTTTCTGGAATGTTCAGGCTGCTTTTTCGACCAACAGACGCCAATTACATGCGTCACCGGTGATGCATGGTATCATACACAGGCTGCGTATGGGCCAAACGCGGCAAGTACTCTCAAACCTGGCAGGAAGTTGTTCCTCTTAAGAGTACCAAATATGCCTCCAGGGAAAATTCAACCGATTCAAAGTTATGCGCTCTCGCTGTCTTCGGCTAGGCACAAAACGACTACCTGGTACCTGGTATTCGATGCAAATCGACGAGCAGTGGTAATGCTGAACCCTGTGCGCGACGAAAAAATGACCAAATATGAAGGCACGTACCAGGGGGGAGAAGGGACGACACCTGTGACCACGGCTTGTCCAGAAGAAGACCGCTGAGGGTATAACCTCCCACGAGTTAAACTAGGAAGTGAAAGTGATGATTCTAAGAACAAGAAACAGAAAACATGTACCTGGTACGAGTCGTAAGACATCGTTTCTTTGATCAATCGACCAATCAATGTTGTAAGAAAATTCAACATATTCACCATATACAAGTATGCCATTATCATCATCGTCTTCATTTATTTCGAAAGCTAATGCAGAGGTATCGTAAATAGCTTCATACGGTTGAAGTTTTTTTCGTCAGTGCCTGGTACAAGGGACCAGCGAACGCATGTACGTACACATGTGTCTATTTTTTCCCCGTGAGTACGGCCGTTCGCTCTCACCTGGTAGGCCCGAACTTCGCTCGGGAAAGCCCACACTCGGACCTCCTTCGTCTCTCCGATCTCTAGCTCCAGCTTTTCGGGCTCTACGTAGAATGTCTGCCAGTTTTTTTTTTTTTTTATCGCAGTTGGTGCGGTGATCAGACGCGCAGGCGGAATCAAGGTCTACTTCGCCATGATACGCGATCTCGCTGGGTGTGGGCTGTCAGGTTACGTTGCTTTGTCCCCCAAAAGCCCCGACATTTTTTGTTTCCTTTTTTTTCCGCCGGTCACGCGAGGGGTACAACAGTACTTCGTTTGAACCACGTGAAGACTCTTCAAATCTCTGCGGGTACGGAGGCGCGACGCTGGGCGATTGTTTGAAGCGAACTACAACCGTATACTGTTACGGGGGGCCATTGTTAATAGGACCAAATGTTGTTAGTTAAAATAGGTGAATATATAGGTTTTTGTGTGTACCGTAGGTCCTTTTTAAATATGCCCCCCCCGCAATACGTGCGGTATGATGACACGCCCTCTGGGGTGGTTCTCAGAGTCAAGAGGTTCTCCCAAAACAAAGGGCGGGTCAGGGGGGGGTAGGGAAAGGGGGGGACACACAACGGAAGGGGTAGTTGGCTTCGAGATGATGTCGTCGAGATCTTGCCAATGACCCACGATGTTTATTGTTTTATGCGGTATGTCCCAAAATAGACGCATCGCCCCCCCGGCGGTTTTTTGCGCTCTCTCCCGCGGTCGAGAAACTCAGCTTGGGACTCCTTTCGAAGGGAGTGTGCTACCTTGCGTGTCACCACGCTGTCTAGAAATACCTGGAACATTTGCATGTACATAATATATCATGTATATTTACATATACCAAGTACATATTTATTATAATATATATTCCAGGTATATATATAAAATATGCTTACTCAAGGGGTGCGACGGTAGAGGAAACTCCAAATTTTTCCAAGAATATTTTCCTGAGGCTCTTTCCTTGTCCATAGAGGCTCTCCATTCCACCCATTAAATGGCACACGACAAAGAGCAGTATAATTCTTGATTTAATAATATATCATACCAGTAGGTATTTAGCGAAACACGTCGAAAAAAATGACAGGGCATGACTTATTGGGCAGCGCTATAGCACTGTCAGCCCGAACGATGCCGGTCGAACAGCGGTGGACCGATATCGCACGTGCATAGCACAGGTCTCCATACAGTCCATAGAGTCACGGACAGAGTGGTAACGTATATTGTGAAGGGGTGAGCTGATCTTCCAGAGCTCAACTCGTTGCCTAATACGTACCTTCTTCTTTGACGATCCGGTCGTGCCGATGCCATCCACCGCTTCCGCGGCCGCTGCGGTAGCCTGAGCCACGCCGCGGCGCCCCGCTGCTCCTTTTCTAGGAGCCGCGAGTGCGGCGGCGGCGGGTGCGTCCAAGGAAGACCGATGTTTTTCCTGCCGAAAGAAAATAAAAGGGTCGGCAAAGAGGCACACAAGGAAGTGGTGTCGCGGTTTGGTGATTCGGCTTTTGCCCCTGTGGGAGTTTTTCTGTCGAAGAGTTTGGCGTCAAGTCAAGCTAACTTTCTGAGACGCATGATGTTGTGGAAGGGGTGGGTGCCACCCTACAACTTCCTGAGATTCTCTCTCTATAGTTCGATGATCTGTTTTCATCTCGCCCAAAACCTAAACCGGCAGCAAGGACAAACTGTTGCACGCTTGACCCCCTACCCCGCCCCCCCCCCGATCAAGCAACTACATGGCACGCCCATTGTTGCGTATTTCTATGTTGCCTTTGAGGAGACCCTATTAGCCGGACGAAAAATAGTCCAGAACGTGCTACCCCCTATCGTAGAAAGCATCCTGAGAGGGTTTCCAACTCGTTAGCCACCGCTACCGCGGCAAGAATATATCGAGAACCTGACAGCTGGATCCTATGGTAGAGTTGTGTGCTCAGCATCTGGGCTACGTATATCTACCTTACCTCTTGGGATAGGATGCGTGCGCAGCTTGTTAGGGGTGACCTGAGTGGTTATCGAAGTCGAAGGACAACTGCCGGTAGCTGGTGCGACACACAGGTGAGGTGGGCTTATTTCGTAGGGTGGACCAACATAGCCCCCTCCCCCATTTTTGGATTCCACAAATAGCTGTAACGGATTCCACACAATAAATAGCATTCCCACCTAAAGTATGACCATATTAAATAAGACCTACGGTACAACACAAAAAAAACTATATATTTTGCGATTTTTATGTGCGATACTTCGTCTTATTTACTATGGTCCCCCGTATTAAAATAACATTAACTAAGCAGGCTTTTCACCCCTTATTTATCTCGTATACACCGTTTTGACCGGAAGTACCATCACCGTGCGATACTGACATGGGAGTCCAAACGGTTGCTGCGGTCACGTCCGGAGTGGTCCCAGGAATATGTTGTGGCTCGCGTAGCCGAGGGACATTGAAAAACGGCGTGCTGTACTGGATCTTCAAGTAATAAGGCAGACAACATGTGCGCACCAACCAACTCTAGAAACGGTTCACCTTTCGAACTGAACTTATAAAAAAAGGTTGATAACATTCGCACACCAGCCAACTCTAGGAAAGGGAAACGTACAAAGTCTGCCCGATCTAACTCACGCGTGCTTTTGCTTGCCTGGGATAGACCTGCACTCGCCCGTTTACAAGTAGGTCCTGCACGACAAAACTCGCATTGGCCGGCGGATCGTGTTCTGATCGCTGTGTGCAAATGAAACTTCCTCAGATACCCAGCGCACCCTAACCCGTGGAGTTACTGTGTCTCGGCTTTGCGTACAACATTATCACACCTCGCGCGGCTCATCGATTCCCACTGGAGGATCTATTACGGGGCACCATAGTAAATAGGGTTTACGGTACACACAAAAACCTATATATCTCCCTATTGTCACAACAAATATTTGGTCCTATTTACTAGCATCCCCCGTAATAGATACTGGTATGTCGAAGAAGGTGTACGATCTGTAAGATCTGTATAATCTAGCTCATTCTGTCGGGTGAGAGCCGTACGATCTACATGATCTACTGTAGCACATGTTTCCTGGATTGGATGATCTGTACTACCACAGATAGATCCTGCACAACCTCTCACAACGGCAGGTGAGGAGATACATTGATGACCTATCTGTAGACAGATCAGATAGATCATGATCTACCTGTTCGAGGTGTGCATTGTTTTCTCAGAGGTTAGGCGAGCGATGGGGCTCCTCAACCGTTGAAAGCGAGGAATCTCTCAGGGAAAAAAGTTGGTGCTACAAGTATCAATGACGACGTGACGACGCAGCACCCGTCTAGTGTCACGCAGTGTCACGAAACACTTTGCGCCGCGTCTTGTTTTGTTTTGCGGCTCACCTTGGACTGCTCCGCGAACGAAAGCGACACCTTCGCTGGGAATCGGCCGTCGTTAGACAGCCGGAAAATCTCGGCGTTTGTCTTGACGAGTGCACCGTGAGCCTCCTGCTTCGTCCGATTCTTCGAGTGTAGCTTGTCGTCGCTGCTGCTTCTACTACCCCCCGCTGACAGTGGCGTCGACGCCGCCGCCGTCGCTGATGTCGGTTTGGGTGCAACTCTGCGTGTCGGCGAACGGGGGTAAGTGTGTTGGGTGGTGTTAGTCACAGTCGTTGTACAAGTGTTTGGTGGCCGTGATCTACGGAAACAGATCCGGCGATCAAAATATTCCCGGGTGGTAATTGTTCCCAAGATGGTGTCCCAGGCTGACCTTTTGCGACAGACGAGGTAAAGCCACTTTTCTGTCACCCGGGTAACCCCGATATCTTGATATATCTATTTACTTTCCACGTATTTTTTTTTATCGTGATGGGACATTGGGCGATAAGGGGATGCGAACCATCCAACGATTTACCCGGATTGTGTGCAAGTTTTTTCTCTCTTTTTTTGCAAAGTCAGTATTCAGCGTTTACTTGTTTTGCAAATCTGCATTGTTTGTATCACAATATCACGAACCCCCCCCCCTCCCCACCCTTCCCCGACTATCAGTGCGACCGATGTGTGCACCTGCTCTCCGCTTTCTTCCACGTCAGCAAGGGACCAAACTCGTACTGCCCCCTGGAGACCACAAACCGCTTGCTGACCGGAGGTATGGCGCCCTCGGGTCGGTGCTTCACCCGCCGCATGAAGACGTTTCGCGGGTCGGAGTTGATGGAGGGGAAGGCGCAGGTGCCGGACACGTGGAGGACGTAGCGTCTCCCCGTGCCCACTGCCTCGAAGGTAAGAGGCAGGTCGAAAGTCCCTGCGCTGGTGCTCGAGAACTTGACCGCGAACGTGACGGATTCTCCCGCGTTAATCTGAGTGGGCGAAAAGAAAAAAGAGAAAGGGGCATTAATATTTACATACACGTAAATATGTATACTTGAAGTAGATACGTGAGTGCGTACCCGAGAGTACACGAAAAAAAAGAGAAAACGACCTCCACTGCATTCCTTCCCAAGGTCGGAATGAGAAGCGAGATCAAAATGCGCAGATGTTTTCTGGGCCAACTGAGGAAAACAAAACCTGTTCAAAAGCATTAACATGGGTATTTGGTTTTAGTATACCCCCCGGTCCCTAAAAAAAAGAAGCAGCGTGTTATTTGCAAGTATTCCTCGAGCACCCTTGGCGAAACAATAGCGCGTGGTGGAGGAAAGTGCTTATTTTCATCAGTGTGGCACTAAAAACAGATACCCGCGTCGTTCATGGCATAGTGATTGCTGGGTGGTAGTAGAAAGTGCGTGCGTTCATTCACGAAGAAACCTCTACCCCCACCACTGTTCTATAGGGGTTCAAGCGTCGACCTGTGCCACTTTGATCGGAAACATAGTAACCTTATGGACTCCGATATACATACCGAGGGGGATTACATACCAGGCCAAAGTGGTGTATAGGCAATCTGTCGCAACGTTGCAAAAGTTGGTCAACATTTCTCTTGTAGAGACGATATGTACTACCTCTCCTGGAAGACCATCGGTACTTGGCGAGAGTGACTTGTTGCTTGCACGAATTCCACGCGTATTATATTGCATATCCCCCTCCCCCTCCCCGCCCCCCCTCGACAGCTGTATTCTAGAAGTTACTCACCACCCATCTGTAGGGATTTCCTTCGAGAGCTCCAGACGAACCTCGCCCCTGGCCACCTCCTCCCAGGTTGCACTCGTCGCTCACTACCTCTTTGGCTGCACTACTACTAGCTTCTCCCTGCTCGTCCTTGGCCCTAATGTTCCCCTTCGGTTTAGAGGGGTGCCCTGCCTGCGAAGAAGGGGAGGACGGCGTCTGTGGCGCCGGTTCGGCGACAACAACAACCGGCAGGAGTTCCAACCTCTGCAAAGGCGCTCTCTGCACCCGCGGTGCCGGCCGGCGCAGCAGTTGCCGAACCTTCTCCGGCGGTATCGCGCACACCTTGGGATCCGGGGCCGGGATTTCGGGATCGGGCAAGAGAGCTCGTGCCGACTCTGCGTCCTCTTCCACCTGAGACGCGCCCGCAACCTCGAGTTCGATCACACGGGCCGTGGACCGCGTTCCCGCCGCTTCGGCCTCTGCTGCGCCCATGGGGAGAAGGGTTTCGTCGGGGTCCAACAACGGTTCCGAGTTGATCGAACCCGTGATGAAAAGGTCAGCGGTGCCACCACCACTACCACCACTACCGCTGCCGCCGCCGCTTTGACGGTGGTTGGCTTCACTTCCCCCAACACTCTGGGAAGCGTGAGACCGGCTTCCGGCGATGGCGGGCGTGCTCGGAGTATTCGGAGCGCTAGTAACGGCGGCGCCCACGCTTTCTACGGCTGTTGTTCCTGGAGGAATCACGGAGCCTTCGAAAACCGAACGGACGAAGGTGGTCAAGACGTACATGAACTCTGCGTACGGACTATCGCTGCTGCTGTCGTTCGTTGCTGTCGCTTCCCCTTGTTCCTCTCCAGCTCTGTTGTAGTGGACCCCCCCCCCCCCCAAGTGCACAT
>JBBMHQ010149407.1:0-18775 GCA_037834295.1 Postelsia palmaeformis
AGATAAAGTTGGCTGTCGTTTGGAACCAACTGCGTTTTTTATCTGAAAACAAAAGGCTGTTCGTTATTTTCATTTTTATTTTCATTTTTTATTTGCTCGGTAAAAACCACCCTTACGGTTAATTCGTCCACGCTTGCTTACACACGAGGGCTTCACGCACGCGGTTCGGTTTTCTCTCATCTACACAATATTCAGGCAGTATTACGTACGTACGAAGTACTTTGTCCAAGTGCTACTACGAACAGCCCTGGTTATGCTTAGAGGGCTACACGGCGATAAATTGGTTGACGACTCGAGGCAAGCCCGGAAAGAGTTATGCTCGGTCACCGCGTGAGGGAGTCTGTTTACAGTAGCTCCATAGACTCTTTTACAGGGGGGGGCGCGATGTAAGAGAGGGGTGTGCCAGGCCGTCAGTGTCAGTCCTAGTGTCAGTGTCAGGCCTGTTGTACTTACCTTGACCCTTTTAGTAGGACTACTCGGAATCTGATGCCCAATACGGGACTGCACTGCCAACGCTCGTCTCCTAACAAGATTCAGTATCATATTTGTTGATATTAATGGTGTTCCAGCTAGCTTTTAGAATGCCCGTACCAAGCTATATTATTACCTGATGTGCTGCTGTCAAACCGTGGCCCTTGATACCGCTGACTGCCGACTCTCACTATTGATACTGCTGTCTCGAGCTCGTGGCCTGTGGCAGACCCTGCTGCTGCGCAAGTATAGACTGGTACGACAGCTGATGTTTTTGTATGCAGCCTGATGATGTTGGACACGTGTTGTATTAATAGTGTATGGTATCCAGACACCAGCACCGCACCCAAGAGGTCAAAGACGTACGTATCAATGTCTTTGGTTTCACGGCGACTACGTCATCACGTTGACTTGAGCATCGGAGTTGAGCATCCAGGTTGCCCGGCTGGATAAGTCGAGAGGCAAACTGCCGAATGAGCGGGACTTGTCACGCCCCGCGGTTGATGCTCCCAACTAAACGCAAGCTAGCAAGCACTGCCGTTGCTGCCTGCCCTGCCCACTCTGCCTGCTGCTGCCCTTGCTGCCGGCGGTTGTATCCTTGATGCCCCCAGTGGAGATGCAGGAGTACAGAGATCAACAGCACGACAGCAGTAGGAGTACAGTAGTACCGCAGCAGTATTATGATAGACGTCGCCAAGCACCAAAGATGTCCGGAGACAGTATTTTTTCTTCGTTTGATAGACAGCAATTTTGCCTTGACATGCCTTGGCTGACACCAAAATGCCACAACAGGTAGGTTAGCCTGAAACACTCACCACTATATCGGCCCTGCACCCTTGACAGCGCATTTTTTGCTTCTGTGGCATTGCTGTGGCAGCCTGACATCTTTGCTACGCACGTGTCATTTCAACATGGTTGGGCGAGGAGTCCACTCGTGGTATACAAAGTACCATTCTGTCCGTAAATGTAATAGTCTTTCGTGTATTATACTTAAGAAATAATGGTCATTATATTTATGGATACAGTGGGTATATCCTAAAATGGCATGGTTAACGAACAGAAGAAACGGCAGTATGATGCAGGAGCAGTGGCAGCACCATCTGCTACGTATCGTAGTAATGTGACGTCGCTATGAAGGCGTGTAAAGCGCAAGATCGACTCCCGATACAGCTCCGTTCCATCCAGTGCAGACATGGAAGCGCCTGGGCTCCTCACAAACAGCGTCGTGGTTGTCCGGGTGCTCATTCGGGTGCTCGTCCGCGAGTGAGATCAACAGCAGACAGCTATGTTCCAGAACAACAGCACGTCATCTTTCGTATCAAAGTCGTAGCTCACCGAAAACGAAGACAGCGCAGACGAGTAGAAATAGAGCATCCAGAGCGATCTTGTGAGACGTTGAAGCCTCTTCCAGAAGCGTCATTCGCTCCTCCATCAGATCCGCCATGGAAGCTGTGCCAGCAACGTGTCCTTGTGTAGTTCTGTCACTGCATACTGTTTACACTGCGTGCACGGACGCACAGCGAATCAAGGAATCCAATCCAAAATTGTTCCTTGACAAGACATGGAAGGCGTTCCTATTTTTTAGCCTCTTGGGCCCTTGGGGGACCCCGATTTTGGTCTAATCTGCTTGAGCTGTGCAGAGCGGTGGCGGTGGTGGAGGAACGCACGCGCATCGCGTGGCAGAGGGGAGGCCCCTACGGCAGGGTATCACGACCGGGGAACACGTCGAAACTCTTCGCTTTTTAAGTGGGACCACGCGAGGAACGGTGAGATCTGGTACAACAATATTAGTTTCACCAGAAACACGTTTTGCTGTTGATGTGCAATGTTCAACTTCAGAGGGTATGCGTTTTGCCTGGCTCATTGCACCTATAGATGTAGCTCGAGGCTGGAGCTCCATGCCGTGCTCTGAATGGGTCGTGCGACAACAAGAGCTGGATCCACGAGGGCTAGTTCACGCCGCTGTCTCGGCCAACACTTCCACTCTCGCAAGATGTGCCCTTATTGTTGCGTGGGAGGTACGAACAATATAGCGAGAGACAGAATATAGCTGCTTGTCTCGATCTCACAGGACCTAGCGCAGTTTTCGTGCCGCTTTGTGTGAACGTGAACGTCTCTCTAATCTCCCATGTCACCGGGCATATGGTTTAGGCCGAGGATCAGTTAGTTGCATACCCGATGATCGGGCGCGGCTGGTACATAGGCGTGTCTTGCGTGGCCGCTTGCTTTGATTCCTGGGTCGCTTACGCTTACCCTCAGACCTATCTACGCACAGCAACAACAGCAGTTCTGGTTGCGACCGTGGGTCAGCAAACAGTTGAAGCGGATCCCCGACTGCTGTACTGGCAATGGTAAATACCTGACCTGGTGAGATAGGATTCGTACCTGCTCTTATTAAATAGCTCTTACTTGTACACTGCTGGTACGAAACAAGTTACCTGGTACGATGCGTGTACCCAGTACCCAGTACCCAGTATTGCTTTGATCACAGAGCATCATCGTACTAATAGCTTGTAGACCTTGAGCACGAGATAGGTATCGATACACATCGTACGTACGTACGTACGTACGTACGTGCGTAGGGTATACTCGTACTTCGTATTATATGAAGATGTACCCGAATACAAGGCGTTCCTCTCCCGTTCGAATACGAGTATTTGAAAGTGAAGAGTGAAGAGTGAAAAGTAACGATGAACAACTACTACGGGGGACCTTCAGACTGAATGGGACAGGATTTTGTTAGTAAAATGTGAAAATATATGGGTTTTTGGGTGTACCGTAGGTCCTGTCACTATGGCCTATACTAATAATACTGCTGCTGTGTGCTACACATTTTACGTACACTCGTAGACCAGCAGTGAACACCGGCATTTTGTCATCAGCACACCGATACGAATCACGGATTGACCTACAAGTACATGTACCGGTACTCTGAAGATACGTATCGTACTGCTGTATGATGGTTATCCCCCCGTTCCTGCGACCTGACACAGCAGTACTAACAATCATAGTAGTTAATTGTAGTCCAGTAGCCCATAAGTGAAGAAAGCAATCGTATGACGTGTAATGTCATGGACCAGCCGTAGTACCAGGTATGCATGTACTCGTACCTGCTATTAACAGTGTATATAAGAGCTTCGCGCAGCGGGCGGTTCCGCTCGCTCACGAGGAAGAAAGGAACGGACCAGACGGTCCAAATAAGAAAGTGCAAATAGGCCACTTGTAAATGCCCAAGAGCTCCACGCTCCATCCAGGAAAGCAACCCGAACGCCGCTTGCATGTACGTACGTGCATACTTCAGGTAGGGCACGTATCCTTCTTTTCTCGATCATACAGCAGTGTGAAGCAAGGTACAGCATTGCAAAAAACAAGGAAGAAAATGAAGACGAAAAAAACAAAGTAATAAGTAAAGCTCCGTCCCCTCTTACGTCACCACTTTCCGCCTGTCATTGGAACGCCTCGCGCCTGTAGAGGAAAACAAAACGAACAACAGACCTCTCGGCCTCGTACGGCTGCCATCCCTTCTCGCGACCACCTCGCCACCCATTCGATCTGATAAAGCTTTCCTCCCTCTCTGCCCCAGTGAGCCCCGTCGCGCGCCTCGCGTGAATCCGGGCGCTCACCGTGGCCCTTGTTCGCTACTGTAGCTCGACAATGTTGGTGCTCAGACTGCGGCGCTTTCCCTCTCTGTGAAATTCAGCCAGGTTGCGAGAATAATCACCGCGTGGATTTTATTTACTGTAGCAATCCCAAACGACCGTTATAGACTCGTACATATTATGTCCAACCCCACACCAGGAGGCCAGACAAAGCCAGCCCAATCATGCTTCCCTCGTGTCTCCATCGGCACGCGACGCCTAGCCACGAAAACGGCGACCGCGCTCATTCCAGCCCCCCCCTCTACCCGCCAGCGCCCGCTGACATCCGCGACAGCGCCGGGCTCGACCGCGGTGCCGTGCTCTGGGTACACGCACGCACACAAAACCAAAGAAGGAAAAAAAGGAAAAAATATCCCGCCGGCAAGTAGTAGAAGGAGGCGATGTCTAAGTGGGAGCTCTGAGATGCCAAGGACGCACCAACCGAGCACGCTCGGAGAGAAAGATACCTTTAAGTAAGTTTATATATTCTTGACGAGGAACGTACCGCAGGAAACGCGCGACCGGTGTATCATGCATATTGCAAATTCAAATATCGACCGATCGGGGGAACTCGCAGCTCATGGACCCACTGTACCGAGTATTCGTATGGGTTTGACTTGAGTAGACCAGATAGACTATGTAGAGCGAATGCGAGTTGGCAGCAAGAAATAAAAAATAACGCTGAATAGGGACTCCTATCGAGGTCGAAGTATATACATAACTGGTATCATACATATATACCGAGCATAAATTTCCGACCTACAGCGGTGTGACGTCAAATGAAATAATAATGTACACTTGGAAACACGCGATATGGCGGTGTGTGTCACATGAGGGTTTGATGTTCGCTTGCACCAATAAACGTGTTTTACTTTCGTCTGGAGTCGCGAGCGCAACCACGTAATCCTTTCTTTCTTTGTGTTGGTTGGTTGACTCTTATGCCGCTGTGATGAGAGGTTAGGACATTCGTCTAAAAATTTTGCAAGCTGCGTGTTGTCGTGCCTGCTACCTTCGATCCCGCGTTGCCAAGGGGTACCAGGTACCAGGTATACCGTGCTGAAGAGCCTCGAGTTCGCGCAGCATTGGTGCGATCGTTTTCAGCGCTAGCATCTGGATGGGTTCCTTGACAAGTGGTAGGGGTTTGCTCAATTCGAACACTATAACATTTTCGGGAGGCTTTCAACCAGACAAACCGAGGAAAACGTCTGTTTTTTCGGTATAGGCACCAACTTTTAATCTTCTCGTTTTCTTGAAAAAATCGAGCGCTGAAAACGATCGCACACACCCCTGTGCGGAAGTCAACGGTATTTATTTACCATGGTACTCTTTACCGTATACCACGTACCACGCACCATGTATATCATATGACCTTACTGATGTATGTACCGGTAATATCATTGGGGATGGTAGGTAGTAAGAGGGCTAACAGGACGGTTTTACGAAACGGTCAGCCTCGTAACAACACTTTGTCTTTGTCTTCGCTCTGCTTGTCGAACGTCAAACTTTCCGCCAGCCCCTAAAACGAAACGAAAGAGGTGGGGTACCCTCTGAGTTGGCGTTTTTATCGCCTTCTTGGTGAGGTTGGCCTACCGCCGGGAAACTGTCGGGAACCACGCCGGGTCCATCGTCGAGGTGTTCGAGCATGAATCACAACAATAATCAGAATAATAGCAGCAGCAGCAAGAAAGCTTTAGCGGACCTCTTTTCGTGCATCGGGGCCGGAGATGTGGTGAGCACGAAGGCGTTGCTCGAGGGCAAGGGCAAGGCCGAAAGAGCGGCTTTGCTTTCCGCCACCAACTCCGCAGGGATAACCCTCCTGCAGCATGCGTGCCACGCGGGGCAGGCGAGAGGGGTGGCCATGCTCCTCGACGAGGTGTGTGTTAGCCTGTGTGCATTATATGCCCCTCGTACTGCTGTTGCTCCTGCTTGTATTCGTACATTTTTCCTTGTTCCCCGTTTTAATCACACCAACTTTGCTAATTTTTTACCTGGCACCTACTGCAGTATGAGTTTTGGGGAAGACATCGATCTCATGTAAATTGGGCGACTGTGGCTTACGGTAGCAGTTTCTTCTCTTGGTATGGTATACATACATGAATACACCAGTAGTGTCATAGTACTGTAGACAATTAGTGACACATTGACATGTTGGGTTTCGGTTCGACGACTTGGCTCGTTCATTCGCTATTTTTTCTTGCGTTCGATCGCTTGTTCCATATTTTCATTTTTTTGTTTTATTATTGTATTCGTTTTATGGTACCTTGGAACGTTTTTCGTGTCGTTCTTTAGTCGTTGGTTTGTTACATTCTTCCAACATTTTTGTTTCGTTATTTCGTTCGTGTGCGTCCATGATATCGTCCGTTTGTTCCGTGATTTTTCTTAAGGGAGCACACCCCTCTTGGACGTCGACGAAAGGCTCCACGCCTCTGCACTTCGCGTGCAACGCCGGACATTACGACTGCGCCGCGGAGCTCTTGAGGGCCGGGGTGGACGTTAATGCTGGGTGAGCGAACAAACATGGACAACAACAGGATAAGTGTATACGTATGCGTATAGCTGTCGAAAGTGGACTCGCCCTGCAGATTTTTTTGTAACTGTCGCCAACTTGTGTGTTTTGGTAGATCCCGATCGTTCCGTGGGTGGGGCGTTCTGTCGGTCGGTCGGTCGGTCGGTCTCTTCAGCCATCTCAAAAAGAGTCCCTTTATGTTAGCCCCTTGAATATTTACAAACTCGCAGTCGCGCGTAGTAGTTTTAGGTTCAGTCGACCGCGCTTTATATTTTTTTTGGCATTACTGTACCAACATGGAGCATTGTGGGGTACGGCCTCCCAGGGACTGAATTGGGGTGATCTGATGTTTTCATTACTTTTCTCCGAAAAACCGGAATTGGAATCAATTCTGTATCCCTTGTTTGTTTTCAAGGCGCCGAACTTTATGTATTATGTTACCGTTGCTTGTTCCGAGAGAAACCCCTTTCCATTGCATGTGTCTTCGTGTTGCGTCGACTGTTTAGGACAGTGCCTCTCGCTGTATGTTGTGGGCCGTGTGCTGTGTGCTGTGCTTTGTGCCATGTGTGTTGTATGCTGCCTGTTGTGTGCCGTGTTGCTATCTGGTATGTGCTGGGCATGTGTGCTGCATGCTTTGGACTGTTCTGCGTGCTGTGTACTGCTGTGTGGTATGTGGCGTGTGATGTGTGACGTTGATGTTCGTCTCCCCACCGTGACTCTCTTGCAGGAACGCTAACGGGACAACGCCTCTCATCATCTCGGCTTTCGGGGCCCACGCCAACTGCGTCGAGCTACTACTAGAGTGAGAACATACGCGCGACACTGCCGCTAGGCACTGCTGCTCTTAATACTACACAGCAGTACAGTAGTATAGTAGTGGTGCTGAGTGCTGTCGCCTTGCCTCCCCGTCATAGTGCCTGTCAAAGTGCTGTCGGCACACAGATGGAACTAACTTACCAGCGTGATATTAATTAAAAGCATTGTTGCCTGGCGCGTACCGTCACATTACTGTCAGTGCTGCTGCTGTTAGTCCTACTAAACTGTCAGTGCTGCTACTATTACCGACTGCTGTGTTGCATAGATTACTTTTATTGTTGGTCATAACTTTCAGTTTCCAGCTCACCTCGTGGGAGGTTTTATTTACCTTGTGCAACATATGCACCCTCTGTCATAAGCGAAGGTGCTGTTGTTATAGGAGACCGCTCTTTTTTGGGCGCGTGAAGGCCTATTTTGGCATTAGTATACTGTTGTTGGTGTACGGCGCGGTAAGTCAAGCGGTCTCGGTCTCCTATATGAAAAAATAAAAACCCAAAGCTGTGAGACTGAGAAATTTCTCAAAGCTCATACTTGCAAGCTTGGTGTGATACTGCGTTCTCCTATTTTGGCGTCTATGGTTACAACTGCATCCGCGTTTTAGGCACCATACTACTGTAAGTACGTTCACCTTCACATGCGCTTCTCGTGTGCTGCAGCTCACCCTTCATGCGACTCGCCGAACAATTTCACGGCGGCTTCGTGCTCGGTGCAATCGCAATGCTCGCCTGGTCGGTGAAAACCCGACGTGCTCCGTCCCGGCACTGCGTATTGTAGGGATGCGAGAGCCTTCGGTCATACGACTACGGCCATGCATCACAATGGGCGCACGCTCCCTTTCGCTCTTCCCGAAAAGCAGACCCTTTGTGCTCGCACTTTATTTCAACGCCGCACTGTCACCCGCTCCATCCCCCAAAACCAAAGGCTGTTGCTCCATCAATAAACTTCTGAATACATCGGTCGGATCAGTTCGATCGTTCCCGATCGACAATGAAATGTCTAGATATTGCAGGTCAGGCAGATCTGATCTGTGTGATCTGTGTGATCTAGCTCATGTTTTCCGGGGGAAGCTGTATAATCTGCATGAATTGTATGAGATGTTTCCTGGGTTGGATATGTCACTTACACAGATCCTGCACAAAACATCAAACGGCACGTTAGGATCTAGAGTATCTATCTGTAGATGATCTAGCTGTAATTGATATAAATGTAGATGATATACTGTAAAATATCTATCTGTAAAATATCCATCTGTAAAATATCTATATGTAGATGATCTGGTCGATGTGTGGCTGCACCCTTGCACTGACGCGAACCGATGACTCCGCGAACATGGACAGGCACAACGCGGACCCCAACGTCAGAGATAAGCTCGGCCGCAGAGCAGGGGATAGGCTGTGCGGAGTGGGTATGGGAGCAGGGGCGGCGAGAGCTTCTTCCACCGCTCCGGAGGAAGAACCGTTCTTGAAGACGCGTTCCCTTCTGGTGGTGGCGCGCTCTCGGCTCGCCATGAGGGCCGCAAGTGTCCGTGCGGTCGACAGCACTAGCACTAGTAATGGTAGTGGTAATGGGAATGGTAATGGTAATGGTAATGGTATCAGCACTGCCACTGCCGGTGGTGGTTCTTCAGGAGACATGGACGGCGTCAGTTGCGGCTCGGCGGACGGAGACGGCGGGGATAGTGACAGTGCGGGCACCACAACGGGTGAGTGCATCTCCCGCGAGGAGACCACCAATATGTAGGCTTGGGCGGCGGGCGGTCAGTGTCAAGGTTTAACACCTCGAACAGATTATGCAGATGATACAGACGATTCCTACTGCGTGATGTACGTAAATATTTCATGGCCGATTCACTCCTGACTATTGTCACGGGGGACCATAGTATATAGGACCTACGGTACACACAAAACCTTCATACTTCCCTTTTTTTACAGAATAGTTGGTCCTATTTACCCCCGTAATTATATAATGTTGCCGGCTGAAAACCGTGTCATCTGCATGATATAGGGCATATTTCGTGGGTTGAACCTGTACTACGCACATCCTCCCCGATGTGTCATCACGACAAGTTAGGATCTTTATGATATGTATGATCTGTATGATCTGTATGATCTAGATCGTCATCTGCCCGAGGCATGAAAATTTCAAGTTCCTGTCGTTTTCGTTGTTGATGAAGGGAGCGCTTTACCGCCGCCACTGATATATATTACGTATACCAGGTACCAAGAAATATGAAAATCAGAACTGTAAAAGTGGATCTTGTTTTTTTGTGGCGGGGCGTACGTACCCCTTCCCCGCCCGTCGCGAGCGTGGAGAAGAGTTCGCTCATACTGTAGTTGACCATTAATGATGTTCCTCTGATCTTCACGCGACTACCATCGAGGGGGGGTGTTGAGAAATAGGCAAAATTAGCCCATTGTCGTGTGGTCTATGTATGTACGGCGCGGTTTGCCGCCGTGTTCGTCGGCTTTCTCGCGTGTTTGTTTCTCCCTTCTGCCGAGCTTTGTTATCGAACAGGGTGCATCAACGCCGCCGCCCCTATTTTGTAGCGTATTTTTCCGCTCATCCTTCCGCCTCCGCCGAGATCGTCCGGTCTTGTGTGCCTTGTCATGTCTTACAAGCTTTTGTTAATGAGTGTAGAGCACGCGCGATCGATTTATTGGACAATAATCAGCTTGCAAGCCTGGCTTTCAAGTGTTCAACCCGTCGAACTCGCAGCTCACGGTTTCTGTTCATTTTTATTTTTATTTTAAAAAATGTGTTGTCCTCTCTTTTTTTCTTCGTACCCAGTGTGAACCAGAGATATCATGTGCTGCCCACGTTCGTAAGTAAAATGAGTATCGCGCCTGTTTTTTCTCTTCATTCGCACGCACTGTTAATAGATGAACCGGAGGACGTGATGCTACATTTACCGTCACCGGCTCTCATGGCGACGGAAGAGGAGGAAACGATGCCGCCGTCGTGTTCTGATGGCAGTGGCACCTCGAGGGTTACTGCCACCGCGGCCTCCGCTAGCGCTAACGATGGCGGTTTTCGCGGCAGAGACAGGCGTGCTCCAAACGCGGTTTCGGCGGCGCGGGGAGCGTCGGTGGGTGTACCTGCGGCTGCATCGTCAAAGGCTAGGTCGGCGGCTGGCGGCGCCGCGGTTCCTGCTATGACATCGCCCATGGCCACACCTATGGCCTCGCCTATGACGTCGCCTATGACGTCGCCGGGGCCCTCACGGGGGCCGTCCCCAATGGCCTCGCCGAGGGGAGCACCAGCGATGCGGTCAGCGGTGATGTCGCCGGTTGAAACAGCGGCGACTTGTGCGGTACCCGAGGTGACCCCTTTATTTGCGGAAACTATCCCTCCTTGAGTTGCTCTTTGCGCAGGGTGGTTCGCGCTGTTCTGCTCTGTACTGTTCTGCTTGTGCAGACAGATAGCAGTCGTGTCGCTGGCGACCTGCAGCATGACCCGCAGTCGTGCTGCTGACGACCTTCAGTATGATGTTGCTGACGACCTGCTGACTACCTGCAGTGTGATGTTGCTCACGACCTGCGGTATGACTTACGTACCTGGTATGCCACATGGCCTGAGACCCAACACAACCAGCGGTACCTTGCGGAGTCACGACTCGCTTCGATTGACTCAGCTGCCTTTTTTGGTTCGACTGCCTGACACACTCCACCCGGCAACAATGTCAGCTCGCGCGAAACAGCACCGCACCGTAGTGCTTGCCGTTGACCGGCTATGTACTGCAGTGTTTTCTCGCTAAAAGTATCTCACTCTAGCTCAAGTGTTTGTTTTCTAAAAACCGTTGGTGCAGTTCTGAACACTGCGAAAATTAGTCTACTCTCAAAGTCTACGTGTTTTTCCAAAACCGTGGGTGGCGTTCATTTATTAATTATACTGCCATAATGCCCCTACTTTAAAATTTCAAGTGATTTATCCCCCAGATGCAGTTGTTGAGGTGCTAGCTTTTTTTTTCACCATTTTTTTCTTCGTGGGTGCTTTATTCCCGGCGCGATTCGATTTGTGCGGCGTGGGTGCTGGTGTCGATGGTGGTGACTGTTTGGGCGATCGTGGCAGCTGGACCACCCTCGCAGGCAGAGCAGCCGCTCGGCCGGGCTGAAGGCAGCCCTCGCCGCTAACGCGGCCATGATCAGGTCCATGCAGGAGGAGGAGAGAGTCTTCTCGGTCGAACGGGATTTGCTGGAGAGGAGGAGGGGGGAAACGGGAGAGCGTCGCAGAGGGGCGGAGGAACAGGTTCGTGGGGATCGACTGACACTATGGTGATGGTGATGATGGTGATGATGATGATATTGATGATGACGACAATGATATTGATGATAATGATTTAATGATGACGGGGATGGTGATGATGGTGATGATGACGACGTTCTCACATTGACACATTTCGGCCACATCTGCCCACTGTGCCCACCTAGCCTTCTCGAGCGCCGCGCTGATGTGGATGTGCTTTCGTGACCTCCGCTGACATGGTTTCCAGCCTGTCGGGCGGCGTGCTTGTTGGTGAACTTTGTAGATGTGCTTACGTGGCCTTTGATGACATGGCACCCGGCTTTCTCAGGCGGCGTGCTTGATGTTGATACACTTTGCCTAATGTTGATGTTATTTGGCGAGCTCTGCTGACTTTGTGCCCGCCCAGGCTACGGGCGCCGCGCTGACACAGATGTGCTCTGGCCACCTCTGTTGACACGGTTCCCAAGCCTTCCGGCGGCTTGTTTGATGCTCTCTGCGTGATGCTAGCTGCCCTCGAAAACGAGGTTGCAGCGGGATTCCCAAGAGTTTACTGTTTGTGGAAGTGCACTCGCGTGTTCGAGGACAAACAAGTTCGAAACATTTAGCGTGGTGTTTTTGTTTTGCACCGTTCAGTAGACATCGTACTTGGGTTACGTCGCGCAAAGAGGCTTTTGACATGCCCCGAGTGTTCCGACGGGATGAATTCTCCGAAAAAGAGATTTGATATTGGTCAACGTTTTTAATGAAGATTGGTGTTGGGTCAACTTATCACGTTTTCAATTCGTAGGGGTTGGTGCTTGGTTAGTTTTATCATTCGGGAGTGATGATTGTTCATCTTTTTCACAGTCAATTTCTGCAACCGGAGGTTGTTGGTTGGTGAGATTTTCGTTGGAGATTCGTGATTGATCAATTTTTTCGATGGGGATTTGTTTATTTACTCATTTTTCAGTTGGCGGTGTTGATTATAATAGCAGAAGCCTCTGGCTGCCACATGACGTCCTCCGAGGTCCTGGCGTCATGTTTAGTTCAAAAATATAACTGCAGTGGATGACGTCGCTTTCTACGGAGTCTCTGCATTCTGCTTTACCCCAGCTCCGCGGCTGCTAGCCCTCTCTGATATGCTGTCCATTTGCTACTGATTTCGTGTGTTGTTTGTCTCCCATTGTTGTTGTTGATTTGCTCTCAATTTTGTGTTTCGACTTTCATCGTCTGCTATTGTTTGTTTGCGATTGAGTGCATGTGTTGTCTGCCACCTACTACGCTGATGATTTGCGGTCAATTTCGTGTGTGAGCTCTCATCTTCTGCCGTTATTGGTCCACGGTCAGTGTCACTCGGTGTATCCCCTCTGATTTCCCCTCCCTCCTTCCCTCCCGTCCTCCCTCCCTCCCTCCCTCCCCCCCGTCTACGGTTTTGCTCGTGCTGTGACAGGCGACGTTGCTGCGGGCGCAGGAGGGAGCCCTGGCTCAAGCGGAGAGCTGCCCCTGCACGCCGCCGGTCGCCCCTTCAACGCCTCTCTCCAACCAGGCAAGGAGGGGACGGTGGCTGCGGCCGCAACTGCAGTTGAGGGGTGCGGCTGCAGCTGTGACAGTAGTGACGGTGCCAGTGGTTGTTGCATGGACAGTGGCAGGCTGTTCCTCGTGGCTGTGGCTGTTTCCTTGGTAATAACAGCGGCTGTTGATGTGGCAGTCATAGCGGCGATGGCAGTGGTAGTGGCTGTGACTTTGATATTGGTGATGACGGTGGTAGTGGAAGTGGAAGTCACTGTACAACGGTATTGTTTCTTGCATTGGCTATGGTTGGTGAACGGGTAGTGGCAGCGGCTGTGGCGGTGGCTGTTGCGGTGGTTATTGTAGTGTCAGTGATTGAAGCTCTGTTACGCGCAACCGTGCCGCGACGGAGCATTGTGTTGCGTGCCACTTTACCTGCAGGCGGTATACCTGTAGTGGTATGTGTACTGCGATATGAAGTATGCTCGCTCGGAGTTATGAGTCACGGAGATAAGTAGAGAACTCGAAACATGTCTTGGTGTTGTCCTGTGTGCACACGGCACGCACCACAGCATCGGCCTCGACCATGTCGATGTTGTAGAGCTACCGCGGTAGTTTATAATATGCAAGGCAACACGTTGCCATTTTAGTTTACCTCAGCCTGTCCCCGTCATGTCTGCCGGAAAATCCAACGCTTTCTTCACTCTTACCGGCAGCAGCAGCAGCAGCAACAACAGTGCAGTGCGCGAGGCGAAGAATCACTCGGACTGTTGGAGCAATCGGTGTTCGCGCTATCTTCCCCTGTCTCCAGCAACTCCACTCCCGAGCCTTATTCTTCGGCCCCGGCGGTGGGCACCCCGTCCCGGTTGGCTACTGCTCCTCCCGTCCCCGCGTTTACCGCACCGGAGCCCAGAGAGAGCCCCAACGAGCGCGCGAGGGATTATAGCCCCCCCGCTGTAATGCAAGATGTAGGAGGGAAGAAGCAACACCACCACCACCATCAAGGCCGCCACTACCACCAGCCAGGCCGTCAGCAGCAGCAACAGCAGCAGCAGCAGCAGCAGCAACAGCAACAGCAGCCTCGCTCTCCGAACCATCCCTCCAGTGACCTGTTTCGAAGCAGCGGGGCCCGCCGACGCGACGTGGGGCTTAGGCTGCAGTCGCCGCTCAGCACGCCGGGACGACGTCGTGGTGGCGGCGGCAGCGGTGGAGGAAGCGGCAGCTGCAGTGGCGGCGGTAGCAGCGGTGGCGGCGGCGGTGGTGACGGCAACAGCAGCAACGACAACCGCGATTGCCGATCGTTCTTTTCGACCAGGTCAGCTAACAAGAGTTCACGCGGACGGCGGCAGAGGCAATACGAATCGGACATGGACGACAGAAACGCTGATATGGCTGAGGTGGAGACGGAAGATGAAGACGACGGGGCTGCCTATGCCATGTCCCCTCTGTCGCAGTCGGGGGGAGGGGTGGGAGCGGGAATGAGCATGAGGCGTGACACCGGAGATCACTGCGACGCGCGGAGTGGCACCACCAGTACAAACACGAGAGAGGTACGAGTACAACACGCGCCACCATTTTACAAGTGCTGCCTGCGTCCCTGTTTTGGGGGCGACATACTGGAATAAGTGTTTACAGTTATTTATTTCAGTAAACAGTAGAAAATGGTTGAGAAATTCTGAATTTTGAAGATTGGAGTCGGTCGCTTCGTTGCGCGAAATGCAGCACCCCCATCTTTGTCTTTCAGCTGAAAATTGGGTAGGACACACCCTGCCTTGCATACGAACTTTTTTGCCTGGACCCTAAAGTGTTTCCCGTGAGTGGCTACAGTAGTTACAATCAAGGTTGGGGCCCTGTTCCACGGTTGTCTTCGCGTTTCTACGAGGCTCGTGGTGATTAATTGGGGGAGGGCCGGGGGCGTGGCTGCGGAGCATGTATACCTGTTTCCACGACTGCAGGCGTTATTGCGCGGGGTCACAGTGCGGAAGTGTTTATTATCTTGTGCTTCTGTTTCGCGTCAACAGGGGTGGCAGTAGCGGACCATTCATAGTGGACCCAACCCTACGTAAAGGCCTCCTAAGTGCGCGGTTTGCTTCAAGTATGATGCGTTATGGAACGCTTTTCTCACCAATGCCTCCTGGCGAGGGAAACCGTCTCGCTTGGCAATGTCGGGTGTTTATTTGCGTCAGGCACAATGTCATGGTACATGGTAGCTTGATCAGACGGGACAGAGTGATCCTGTTACTTTTCTCCCACTCTAGATTTGTTGGAAAACTACATATGGAACAGGCTCGCATGGCGATCGGTCCGTGTGATAAATACTACTGGAACGGGAGCGACGGATTAAATTCACACACGACGCGTCTTATGTACCTGATATGATATATGATACCAGGGTATATGATACATGATACCTTTATATTAGTGTGTCAACGCTCCCTATAGTTACGCCCAGAGCGGCAACGATATGTCTTTGTTGCTCGTGACACCCGCTTGGTCCTTCGGCTCGTGGAACGAGCACCGCTGGACTGTTGCGGCCCCCTCTGGCCCTAGCTCCTCTCCTCTCATCATCGCTCTTCCCGGCTGCTGGTTGGCCCTTGGTTTGCTTCATTGTGATGCATGTAGTTCCGGTCGTCTTCTGGTATTGTTGATTTTAGTACGGTGCCGGTCCTCTTTTGTTTCTTGCCTATGCTCTTTTACTGAAGGCTGTTCAAGGGTCGGGTAATACCTCGCGGGTAGGGTCGGGTCCGGTCGGGTCGGGTAAGGATGACCCTGCCAGAACAGTGAAAGTTTGAAAACCTGCCGACCCGGCCCGAACGAACCCGACCCGACTCGACCTGACCCGACCCGAGAGATTTCAAAAACTTTCGGACCCGTAAAGAGCCTTGGTCTCATTTTCTACGTTTTCCGCCGTTTCTTGTTTTGCTCCTTCTGATGCAGTGTCGGTCTTCTTTTGGTGCGCTGACATTGATACTGTACGGGGGTAATGGACTTTCCCCTCCTCTTGCTTTCCGCTTTTGCTGTATCTCTCGGCAGTCATGGCGTGTGCAAGAGCTCGAGGCGGAGCTAAGGGCCGCTCGAAGGGACTACCGTTTCAGGTGCAGTATGGTTGATAACGATACTTCTGGTCGACACGGCATGCTGTTGTAATTTTCCGGTGGAGAGGAGAAATGCGCGTTCATTCACACCCGCGTTTTTTGCTGTCACAGCAACCGCAGTAGCGCCGCGAAAGACAAGAAGTTAACCAACATTGTGCCGAGGGGTGTGCGACGAAAATTATGCGGCACTCCTAAAAGGATAGGCATGAAAATAACAAAGGAGAGGGGTTGAATTTCCAAAACGGGATTACGAAACGTGAGTGAATTATTTTCGAGTTTGTTTTACTCGGTTTTAGTGTACCCCTCCCTGTCTGGGTCTCGAAAATGGATAGTGGGTTGTCGACTTGGTTTCTTACGCGCACCCTTGTCGTGCCCTTGGTTGCCCGCCTGCTCTTTGGCTCCGACGTCCGGCAGGAGCAGCAGGAGCCAAAGAACCAAAACAAACGCTAACAAACGGCAGAGGGCAGGGACGCTCTCCTCGTCGTCGTCGCTGGTCTCTTCGCGGCTGTCGCCGGACCAGCAGGGGGCTCGAGGAGGAGGAGGAGGAGCAGGAGGAGATTTTGCGTACGGCCGTGGACACGAGGTAGGAAGGAGGGGGTGCGTCAGGGGTTCTGCCGTAAGCCCCTTTTCACTGTTCAGTTTCTGTCTCAATACCGTTGATCATTCAGTGCAAGTTATTGATGGGATGAGGCCTCCTGCGTCGGCAGGGCGGTCCTCGTCTGTGACCTCCCCGTGCGCGCTGAGTGCACTAGCCTTTTTAACTAATATTGAAAGCATTATTCCACACTAATTCCAAGTAGTTTCCCCCAAACCACGTGCTTGCACTGTAGTCCGGAAGGAGTTCTGCACAGATTGTTACCACGTTGTTGTAATCTTGAACGATTTGTACACATCGAATCGAAGCATTCTGCACCCTACGCTGACCGGGAATATTGTGTACGTTTAATGTCCGTACCATATTCCAAATATTGCTTATAATCCCGGTCACATCAATACAGTACCGGACAGCTCCCCCGTCATCAGTGACGAAATGTTCGGGCACCAGCAGCATCAGCAGCACCAGCAGTAGCAGCAACAACAAAAATTCAAAGAAAAATAGTGCATGGCTGTAGAGTTCAGCTCAAAAGCGTGAAACACGCAAGACGCTCCCCATGCCCTAAGGCGGCGGCGGGGTAGATGGATTTCCGAGTCGATTCTCCCCCAACGTCAAGGGGGGGCACCTCACACCCATCGTTCGGCGTTTTTCACTGTCCCCATGGTTGAGAAAAACCGCTTGGAAATGCATCCGAGCGCACGTTATATGGTACATAGTACTAGGGGTAAGAAGGGATCTCTCGGCCCCAATGGCGGATTCGGCCATGGTTTGGTTTTTTAGCAGCGGCCATAGTATGAGCTGTAGTTGTAAGTTGTAAGAAACACACACCATGGTACGAACCATCAACACCAATTCCTACCGCAGATATTCCCTTTAAAGAATCGGTCGACGTGCTACTTAGGTATAACAGATCAGTAGGATTTGATTGGATGAAGTATGGTCGACATGAGTCAGTCTCGCTTGCTCGTTCCGCCCGCGACGTGCGCCGTCGTGACCGGGGCCATTCAGGATCTGTCCCCGAGAGGAAGCGACTCTTCTTCCGACTTGGTAACCCCTGCGTTGAGGAACGAAGTGCGGAGGTTGAGGGCCGAGGCTGCCGCGTTGGGGCGGGAGCATGCGTCCCTGGGCGCGCAACACGCCTCCCTCATACTGGAGAAGGCTAGACAGGTGTGTGCGTGTGTGTATGCAGCATCACCGTATGTCCAGTCACACGCAAGATAACACACACCCTCGGATGAGCTTCCTGGCCGATTTTCTCCCACGGCAGGAGGGGGGCTACACGCAACGAACACGTGACGAACATGATGGCTCTGGGCTTTGGAAATATGTCGTAGAGGTATCCCGATAGACATACATCGCTCGGCGTGTGCACCCTCTCCGTAGTCGAGAAAGTCGGCCTGGCCAGTCTAGTCGTCCGAGAGGGTGTGTTATCTTATCACCGTCGGGTGGTATTTGTATCAACTTGTCCAAAAATATAAGGAACGATTTATGCATATGTTGGTACACAAACGATCCTTGTATTTGGTCATAGAGTGTCAACGGTAGGGCTGTGAATAAGGCTTGTCTTGGCTGGACTTGCTCGATACCAGTGACAGGGCATGCCTCAATATTTACTATTTACGGGGGATCGAAATATATGGGACCAAATATTGTTGGTAAAAATTTCGAATTATATAGGTTTTTGTGTGTGCCTTAGGTCCTACCAGGTATTTAATATGGCCCCCCTATATAGTTGGGTTACGTACGGTGGTACCGCCTTGGACGGAAAAGAATCCCCTCATGTATCAGTGTATCAGTACATCAGTACATCAGTACATCAGGGACCTAATCCTAACCCTACCCCTTAATTTTTTTTTCCCTTCCCTTCCTTTCCTTTCCTTTCCTTTCCTTTCCTTTCCTTTCCTTTCCTTTCCTTTCCTTTCCT
>JBBMHQ010149518.1:0-18758 GCA_037834295.1 Postelsia palmaeformis
CAGACAGACAGACAGACAGACAGACAGACAGACAGACAGACAGACAGACAGACAGACGGACGGACGGACGGACGGACAGACACACAAGTTTACACCAGCCACCGACACCCTGCTGCGCCAAGTCTCTGACAGCACCATATGTCATACGATCGGCTGATTCGATGCCCTTCTCGACTGGTGCCTGAACCGGATCGAAAGAACCACACGACACCCCGGTAAACCACGCTGATGATCGATCTCTTGACTCAAGCCAGACTGTCGTAGGAGGCAGGGAGGAACCATTTTTTATTATATCCTGTTTTCAACATCCCAGAGCCAGCCACGCGAGCCGCTTACCCTCGTACTCATTTACGTGCGATTCTTGCGTGTTACAGCCCGATATTGTTTTGTTTTCGAAATTTTATTTCACGATATGCTTCGCCATGGAAAACTATTCCCTGCTCGAGCTACGAGTAGTGGCCTAGAACCGGCAGTAAAATCGGGGGTAGCCCCCCCAGCCAACGGGGCTGATTGGGGGTACCCCCCCCCCTCCCTATATACCGTAGTACGCGTGCTACAGTAAGGATGGCAACCTAAATTTGCCTTCTGAGGCACCTCACTTGAGGAGATGTATAGAGCTCCACACCTCAATACTTGGCAGTAGAAGCACCCAAAAAGTGATGTTGAGCAAACGCTGAAAGGACAACCCTATCAACAAAAACTCCAACGGCTATTCATGGTGGAGACACCTGTAATGTTACGAGAGGAAGGGCGAAACGCTAGTAATGGCAAGAAACGTTATTGGAGTAAGGGGCCTGATCATTTGTTTTCCAGAAACTATATATTTCGACCAGAAAAAAAACGTGTTGCCTGCGTCGTAGCAATGCCTCTTTTGTAAGATCATAATTCACCTGGAGAGCACCATACTCGGGGACGGGCAGCTCCAAGGAGGGGAAGAGATCGCTCAGAAGCAGTCTGAACAGCCGTTCGTCGTCCTTGATGAACTTGGGGAGGTTCATGTCTCTGTTGGAAGAGACGGCGGCAAATAGGGGGGACAGCCCACCGCGCTTTGTTGGAAACGCCTACTGCGGTCGCTCACCACTTTCATGCACACTGCCAATGTGTACCCGGCATTGTAAGGAACGCGTGGTTTAAGTATTAATGGTTCGTTATTGCATTTGAAAGTGTAAGCCGCAGCGTTCTCCACCGCCACCTAACGTCTCCACAGGTATCAACGATCCTACTATGGCAGCAGGGAAAGCTTTCGAACAGCAGCACCTGGTGGCGATGTTTGGGTAGTGGGCGGGAGTGACGATTGCAGTAGAGAACGAGGTCAGTCGATGCATGAAGTTTCCCCTGAAGTGATTCGGGGCTTGTCAGCGGTTGCCGACAGTTCGGAGAGAGTAACTCAGGTCGTCAAAAACCAACAGAAAGCGACAATCCTACTGGGACCTCCTGCGATCACCACGGAAACTCGATCAGGAACGCATTTTCAACCACGCCAAAGACAAAACTGTGCTTGCCTATTGAACACTCGCTGTTTTTCGCTTGTTCTTTGTTCTTACCTCAATGCGCGCATGAGGATGGCTTCTTCGTTCATAGTTGGGTCAGCCCGCTTCAAGGCCCCCGCCATGTTCAGCACCGCCTTCAGGTTTCTCAAGCCGTAGTCGTAGTGATCCTGCTCGTGTGGAGATAAAAACAGCGAAACAAAAAAGTGGAGGTTGTGGCCGCATTTCGGGGGGTAATAACCGAATCACATCGGAGATTATACGTAGCCGCTTTCGATGCTGGAGGTAAGCCTCTCTAGAACTGCAGTATCATTTTGTCGACAAAGCACTCAAATTTCAAGTAGGCCGCCCCCGATACAGGACTGCGGTCTTCTACGGGTAAAACAACACCGTACGGGAAACCGCACTGACGGTTGTAACCAAATCGGAGGTCATAAGTGCAGTACCGTTGTGTTCGAGGTATTAAACGTAGTGGGGGATATAACCGCATTGAAGGGTTATAAACATATTTTAGGTTGTTGATGCAGTACTCTCTCGTTGTAGAGTATTCACCGTACAGGTTGGAGCTTACAACACCCGGCCCAAATATTGGGTATCTTCTCGGCAGGGAAGCCCCCGACTGAGGAAGGATTAGACTGAGAGAAAAAATAACCCCCAAGCGTAGCAAGGCGCGGATGAATTGTGTAGATCATCGACTTGCATACCAGCAACTGTTTGAAGTAAGATCTATCCCGGATTTTATTCGAGCTGGCACATGCTTGCTGGGTTGGATCTGTACGGCTTTTTAGGGAGTGCGGAGGCGAGCCCATGAGAAAAAAAAACAGGAGGAAGTCGCCAGATAATAATGTTTTGGCCGGCGACGAACTTCACGCTCAGCAAATGGTTGACGCTCGACATGGGGCGGCCGGCTAGAGTATGTTGGATGGCTAACGGTGTACTGGAGCACCTACCCGTGGATGGGTGTGTTCGCTATCACGCTATCACAGCTGAACCCTCGTAGACTCCTACCGGCTGCGATCATACAACGGTAATCCACCATGGCTGGTCGATTCCGAGCGCCACCCTCGGAGACATGGTCTATCGAAAACCCTGGCGCTCACTGATGAAAGCGTTTTCTGAGAGCTCGTGTGCTGGGGGCTGAGCTCTTACTATGCGTACGACGGCGCTGAGCATGGCTGATACTATCTGAGCGTCGCCCTGAGCAAGCAGCACCACGGTAGGGCTCCCGCGGTTTTTCGGCTCGATTTCTTCTGACCGATTGACCTCCTCGAGCGTAGTAACAACCGGTGAGTATGATACGTTGACTATGTGTATTTGGTTTAGGGCTAATAGAAGCCACATTGATTGCGCGAACCACACGGATTGCTACAATCTACTTGCCGTGCGTGTCGTATTCAGCACGATGATATGGCAGTGCATTTGTCTACTCTCCATGCTGCAGCACAATGCAATTATTTATACTACTTGGGTTTAGTAACCACAAGGCTTGTATATCTCTCACTGTGGCACTGAAGAACCGGCACGAACGCTCTTGGGTGTGCTGAATGCCGACGGATAGGAAGAAGACTTCGTCAAAATCCTATTTCGGGTGAGATGTCGAGCTTCTTATTCGTAAAATTAATAGCACAGTAGTTTAGAATAGAAGGCGACGCCCCTACCGTGGCAGCTGTTCCCCTATGGCACGGACGTGATGAAACACGCCTGGCATCGATCGATCGATAGATCGGACAAAACCTGCTTCGATAGGTCGAACCAAACCTGCCTCGATCCATCGGACCAAACCTGCTTCGAGAGCTGCTGGATCATGAGGCTGTACAGCGTGACTGTCTTCTTCGCCAGAATGCGCGCCTCCCGGAAACCCTCCGCGGCTAGCATAACCTCGGCGATCATAGCCAGATCGGGCGTCATCATCGCCACGGGCCTCATCAAAGCCTGCACAGTGAATGATACGCGCACATGGGCCAGGGCAACGAATGGAGAACGAACGGTGCACGGCGCTTATCGACTGTGCGTGCTGGCAGGTGGCTTGCACGTCCCTTCGAAGCGACAAGATACACCGCGTGGAAGGCACCTTATTTTCCCAATTGTTCGCCACATTTTTGTATCGTCATGTTTTTTCCCCTCCGAAGTTCCAAGAAGGTTCTAGTCCGGCAAAAATAACCGCATCAGCTATTGGGCCTCGTGGGCATTTATGATATATTGCAGAAGTAGGCGAAACTGTAGTAGCACACTCGTCGACTGAGGAAACTACCCGCGGCAATTACCCGGTAATATCTCCCGATTGTGTTTCATGAATACTGTCCGTTACGCTACACCCCTCAACTGAGAAAACCACGCGCGGTGATTACCCGGTATTATACCTGGCATAACACTTGCGTTGCATGAATGTCTTTCGTTACGGTACATTCTTCAACTGGAAAAATTACCCGCCGTAATCCCCCGATAATATACCTGGGGTAATATTTACGTTGCATAAATACTGTTTCTTACGGTACACTCTTCAGCGGAAAAAACTATCCGCGGTAATTACACGGTAATATATCACATTTGTGTTGCACGGGTTTAGGCCTAACCACATGTTTCCTCAAACTCTCATAGCTTTGAGTGGGGCATGGAAACTCCCCTCTTGAAGTGAAAAAAAAACCAGAAAACAGATCCTAAACAAATCGAAACGAATTTGTTGCAGTCAAGTCCGGGGGCAAACAAAGATCATCTTCTCGTTGGAAGAAATCCTGTAGGGGGCACAGTGAGAGAAAATTCTTAGCAACGAAAGGCACTTGCTAAGCCAGCGGCCGACGGCAGCACGAGGGAATAGGCAGCCGCCAGGAAAAATAAAATAAAAACGGGATTCCAACGATATGGAGTAAATGGTTCCGCCTTGTTTCGCTCAGAAATCGTTTGGGCCAGAAACCGCTAGACTATGCTAAGTAACGTATACCTCCAATCCTGTGGGCACCCTACATTTTCCTACAAAGCCGGTTGCATATGTTGTTTAGCTATCCTTTTTTTCATTTCCGACCCTCTGGACTGCAGCAGTGGCAGTGGCTACAGCTGTGTTTTTCCCTCTCCCTTCCCGGCACTTCCCCCTCATTCTTTATCACGCACAGGGTTTAGCATTCTCACTGTTCGTCGATGTCGACCGAATTTTGCTAACCCCCGCTCTAGCTCTTTCCGCGATGGGGGGAAAGGCTCATAGAGTGCATCGGTTTTCGATTTTCTAAAGAATCTGCCAGGATTCGAACCCCGGCCCTGATACGCTATGTTGTGCGTTGTACGAGTAGCGTCATCCATGGGGCGTCGGCCGCGCCCCCTCAGCACTCGCCTTGAGGTTGTCCGGCAGTTCGGTGCGGCCGGCATACCCCGGGTTCATGGTTATGAAGATGCCGCAGTTGTGGTTGCACTTGATCATGTTGCCCATAAACATCAGAGACTCCTTGTTTGCGCTCAGGGCGTTTAGGATCGACAGCACCTACAGCAGTTAAACGTGGCGCGCGGGGGGGGGGGGTAGTCGATATCATGCATGGCCGTAGTCGTGTGGTGACAGACCCTCGCATAACCTACAGTACAATGCCGGGGCGGAGCACGTCGGATTTCCACCGACCAGCATTGCATGCACCAGGCGTCAAGCGGGGGACAGGTGAAGGTGTTTACATTTGCCAGCACCTAAACAAGCTAAAGGGGTAGCGCTTATCATTGACAGCACCCGAAGCGCAACGCGAAATGGGGCTGGCCAGAGTTTACAAAAGCAGCAACAGATCCGGGCCTTTCAACCACTTGTTTTAGTCCTGTGCTTGCGGATAATTATTACGTGGGGATATATTAAATAGGACCTATGGCCCTCCGAACGCAGCCCCGATCCTGACCAATCACGCGGCGGTACATGACTCGGAGCACACAAGCGCCCACTACCTACTGCTGTTCACCTGGACAGCGACGACGGAAATAACTTCAATCTTGATTCGGTTGAACTCGTCGAAGCAGCCCCAGCTTCCCGACTGCACAAGCCCCGAGAAAATCCTACCGACGGACTTATAATCCTGACCGTCTGAGCAGTTGATGACGACCACGTACTTCGCTAAGTTCTTGCCCAAGTCCTGTCCAAAAGAGGGCCGGCAGGCGGGCGGGCGGGCGGGCGGGTGGGTTGGCGGAGTCATTCGGGCAGTAGATAATACCAGGTACATACTGTAGGAGTACGAAGGTTTAGCACCTCGAGCAGACAGATCATGGTATATCTATCTGATATGTTTACAGATAGATGATTTAGTTTCTCACTTGCCGTTGTGAAAGGTTGTGCAAGGTCTGCCTTCTAGGGCAGATCCAACCGGCAGGAAACACATGCTACTACTGTACATCATGCAGATTGTACGGGTTTCGCTCGGCAGCATTAGGTACCGTAGATCTTTAGATGATCTGTAGACGATACGTGGACGACTTATCTGCCTTGAAGAATCTGGATGATGTAGTGGAGATCTGGTCTGATCTGAAGATTTCCGAGGAGTGGAACGTTTTGTGCTACCAGCGCGACTATGAATACAGTGAGGGGTACTCAATTTAAGAGCCCCTCGGAAGCAGACCAGTACCCGAGCGATTCCGTGCCACTCCCCGGGTTGAAAGACGAAACTGCATTCCCAACTTAAGGATACGTGTCGGCTTAAAAAGGATGCAAAAAGAGCTCGTAAAACATAAAAAAATAGAAAGATCCCAGCGAAACCTGGCTATTCAAGCCCCCATGCGATGCCGGGTATTCGACGGAGAGAAAAAGTGCTGAACCCTTCGCACCTTTTCGAAATTCAAGGTGCGTATATACGGAGGGGAGAGGGAAGGCCTACTGTCTGAGTCACGAGGAGCAATAAGAAAGGAGAAGGATGCAGAACACGAGTAGAACGGAGGACATGAAAGCTCCGTACTCAAACTGCTGCTGCGCGCGCTGACGGTACCGTTAGCGGCCGATGCCACCAATCTGCCTCGCGTTTTCGGTCGCGTTGATAGCGCACCAGCCTGAAACAAAAGTGTGAGCTCCGTTTGATGTGCATAATGTTGTCCAAAATGCGTACACAACCTTACAGGTCGGGAGTGGTGCCTGAGTCCCCCAAAAAGATGACTTTGTGGAAGAGAGTTCTCCATTGGCTCACCTTTAACATTCAAACGCCGCGCAAGACTACCACACTCGAGCCTTCCTGCACTACTACCACCCTATCCGATTCGGTAACACCTTCTGTAGCTGCCGTGATACCCAACAGCCGATTAACAGCTTGGTTGGCGATTTTTCGTTTTCTGTCCACCAGCTCAAAGACACTGAAACACTCTCTACGTATATATAAGGAGCTTTTTCATTAAATGTTAATGTTAATACACAAACGCCTCTCGTATTCAGAGAGAAAGTGCTGTGTTCTAGTCAGTGGCCAGCGAGGTTTCTGTCAGCCATCCAGCAGCCCCACTACAGCCGTTGAGACAAAATTGGGTTGAATTATTTTCTAGGGCCCACGGCCGATAGCTAGGAGCTCGCGAGTTCGGCCATTTGCAGGCCTAATTGTTTTCTCCACAGGACACGAGTAACCTCCATGTACACAAATGGGGGGAGTGAAATCTATTTCATCAATATCTTGAGCTGCTGTATTAAAAATTCGGGGAATTCGTTTGATTTTTTGGAAGACGATACTCGATGAATGTGATTGGCCGACCCGCCTTGCCGGTTCCGGCTTTTTCGCCCGTTCCGGCTGGACAGAGGGGGTTCCGTCTGCGATTCACGAACATCGTCGTCATAGTGCGGGTGAGCACATACCGCTTCGTGATTGGTCGACGTGGTTTAGTCGGCCAACGATTTCCTGCCTGGATATTCGAGATATTCTGATTGGTCCACCCACCTTGACGGTTTCGGTTTTGCCCGTTCCGGCCGGACCGAGCGGGTTGCCTCCGCGATGCAGGTACATCGCCGTGGTGAGGGTGAGCACACATCGATCCGTGAGGGGCGTCACCACGAGCCTCCCATTGTTGCCCTGCAGACCGTATCACAGCGGTCGAGAGGATGATAGGTTGGGGGGGGGGGGGGGTTCGTCATGTTTTCAGGGTCCAATTGGTGGCAACTTTTCCTATTTATGAAAACTCGTTGGGTTCTGGAATGAGTTCCCTTTCGTATGTGGATGACATGATTTGGAACAAGCGCTCGATGTATTGTCGCATGGGGAATACGATAAGAAACATTGGTTGGGGAGGAAACCGTAGGGGTATAGCCGTAGAGTGGGGAGAGAAGTACCCGGTGGGCGCCCACGATGTGCAGAAGGTATGGATACGTAGACCTCGTGCGTATGATATACCAAGTATGGCTTCCCTGTTCTTCGCTACAAATATCTCTGGGGATGTGTACGATAACGCACCTGATACTCGTAGGAAAACTCTAGCTGGCAGTTGGTCTGCCTCACGGAGCACATGCCGAACGGGCCTTCCTCCCTCGAAAACACGAAACGGAGCTGTGAGAGCCACTCGAAGTCTGACGTGGCCGCGCACCCAGCCTTGATCATTCTCTCCATGACATCCCTGTCGGGTTTTTTTATCAAAGAGACAAACGAATTGTTTGTACTTTTTTAGATAGCTCGTGCTGGCTGTTTTGTAAAAATACAGAGGCGTTTTTTCATAGCCAAACGTTAGTGTAGGGATTGATGGACAGTTTCTGCAGCAGTGCGGCTTCAAGTACTTTCCTCCACGAAGTCGCTGTCATCGTTCAGCATAAAAGGAAAGGAACAGACTGGGTTTGCCGTGTATCAGATACTGCGCATGGCTCGTATACTCTGAACGCCTTTGAAATTCACAAGCCCGTTTTTGAGGATAAAACTGCTCGGGTTTAGAGTGAGCTCAGTTCCGCAGAATGCCAGCGAAAATAGTTAACCCTTGTAGGACTGCAGTGTACATGTGCCTAAGGGTTGACTCTATCCCCGAGTGTTTGGTCCCCAGAAGGGGAGTGCAGCCCTAAACGGGTTTACAGGTGTCAAGCTTCGCTCGTATAGGGAACAAAAAACGAAGGGGACGGAATTTTCTCGCAAGGAGCCCACGTTTTGTTCGTAAAAACGGCACTGGCAAAAAAAACATGAAAAAAACATTCCCCAACGACATTTTCTTCCCGTTTCGTCGTTACCTTCGTGCACAGCACGATTTTGGGCACTGTACGTATACAGTGCCTCGTTTACCTTTTTTGCTACTGTAGAACCGCAAGCAAGACTTGTTCACATGAAATCATATAGCGGGGTGGTTCCTAAGAGGGGGGTTAACCTTAACGGGTGGGATCCGGAAAGAAAGGTACTCGCTCGCGTACGTACTACGTTGGTGCGAAAGAACTCCACCGAAACGCCATAAAAATACTTCGAGACCCGGATTGAGGATAACCCCTTTTTTATCTGCAAAATAACACACGTCATTACTCTGGGCGACGGAAGACAAGGATTATTTAGGAATTAACATCAAGACCGATCGCTTCTTAGATTCACTTCCAAAAGCCTTGTCTGCAAAACAGCACCTGTGGAGTTTTGAAAGTTTGGTATTTCCCCTGTTTAGGGCCGCTCTACGGTTTCGAGGACAACCGAGTTACAGAAGACATGGATTGCCGTTTTGTTAGCACTACAGTGTTAAAAAGGGTTATCGACTCAAGCTTTCAGGTCGCGTATACTATACGGATATAACTCTTATCTATGTCAACTGTACATACGTATATATATGGCGCCAAGAGAGGTAAATGAGGCAACCAATCAACAGCGTGTGTGTTTTAGGTGTACCAAAAAACAAAAACAACAACAGCAACAACAACAACAACCAAAACAGCGCTGAGGTCGAGAATATCGTCGAAGCGGATGTTTGCAACCTTCATACTGTACCACTCTCGGCGGTATTATAAGGACATTTCAGACACCGACATACGCACGAAGCAGCCCCAATAAATATGCGGTCAGACAGTGGTCAGATGATTCCACCAAGGTCGCCCTTGCGACAGGTACCATACGGGTTCGTGAAAATGTTCTTGGCGGGGCAAGATGACGGCGGGGCGTTTGTTTTTCAAGAAGCCCCTTCTTTTGCACGCTGTGCTCTGTAATCTAACCCTTCTACAGCAGTACTGCCATCCCGTTTTGGGGAGGAACTAGTTGCGGTACGATTAATACAAGGGGAGTGGCTTGTCCCCGAAACGGGACTGCAATATTTGCCGTAGAGGGTCAACGTAGATGCAAGGAGGGATTAAGCGCAGAGGAAAGAGGGGGCGATGAAACGCGGCGGGAAGGGAGGGGAGGGGAGGGGGGAGAGATGAGGTGAAACTACGAAGCGGTCGGCAAACTTTCACTCGCCGGTTGTGGATCTCCATCGTGATCAGAGAAACCAGCTTGTTGCGCTCGATCTTGGTCAGCTGGCCCCTCACCATATCTGACATTTTGTTCAGGTAGCCCACCTTCGTGGACAAAGAAGCACAGCAACGTCGCGCGCAAGGGGAAGTAGCAGGTGTCGCAGTGAGCTCCACTCCACTGCTCCGGGCGGCGAAGAGTCGTACTCAGAACCAAAACATGGTGTGTAGATATAGGGGGTGACATTGGGCTTTGGCTCCCCACCAAGGGTTCTGAACGAAACATTAGCCCCCCCCCCATCCTAGCGGCGGCTAATCGTAATAAGCGGGTAGAAACATCAAAGGGGCACGTACGTACGCGCTTACTCGTGCGGGTAAACTGAGGTGTCTGTGTGTCATCCTTGCGGCATTGTATGGAGCATCCCGGAATTCGGGCAAAAACTCGACCCCTCAGGAAGGGGATAATATTAGGCAAACATTTCTATGTAATATATGGAAACAACGTAGCGAGCGCCCAATTGTTGGGGGTGTCTCTATAAGGAGTAGGAACGGTGCTCCGTCTCGGAAGGGATGCGTGGTCAATGGTCAAATGACTAAGGCAAGCAACAAATGAGTACGTCCCCCCCTATGTCTGCTTCAGGCGGAAGAGTCGGCTACATGGCAATGGCGTGGTTAGTAGCATCGATTGACCGGAGGGCACTATGTTGAGGCGTCCACCAATCTAAATGTTCGGGGGAGGAAACCAAAGCGACGTGAGTATCATACTCGGGCCTCGGTCCAAGAAAACATCCGGCCGGGATTCTCCACAGTATTGAGATGGACACAAAACCGATGTTTTCGTGTGCCTTGCAAGTGGAAACGGCTTCCTGTCTGGAGCTGGTTATACGTAATGAGTTTCGCTCCCTCGAGACAGGAAGCCGGACGATAGACGTGTGAGGTCTCCAGATACGATCAACTGAGTTATCAATACCTTTATGTTAGTTTCAGTTCGCGCCGCCCCCTCCCCTCTCTCCCGATGCATTTTTAGTTCCCACCTTCTAGCACTCCACTTCCACCAAAATACCTTCACTCAGATCAACATGGGGAAATGACCGTCCGCGACTATTGTTTGGGGCGCTGCCGCTATTCTGACGCGAAGCATCACCTGCTTCTTCTTCAACGCCTTGAGAGCGGTCTTGTTTCCTCCCGATATCGCGTTGAGCGCCTTGGAGCAGTCCGTCGTCCACTGGATGGCTCCCGTCGAGATGAGCACCTGGCCTTGGTACTCCTTCACCCACTTGTCCTTCTTGCCCCTTTTCCGAACATATATATGTGATGAACAAGACATACATAGATTGTATATGTGTCAGAGTCGATATTTGTTGGGCAGTCGACACATGATGGCAAACGAAAAAAACTCAGCTGCTCGTATGCTGCGTTAAGTGTACCTCTGCTCTACACGCCAAGAACCCTTTACACACAATACGTGCGTAAAAATGGCCCTCGTGTCATAAGACTCAGTGGTACGGGCATACGCCTCCTTTGGGGGCATGAAAAATTGAACCTCTTGTCTTCCCGGCGTGGTTCTCTTGTGCCCGCTGCGACGACGAAAACAACAACATCAATATCAACAAAACCGAAAACAACACCAACAACAACAACAACAACAACAACGACAACAACGACGACAACAGCAACCGCCGTTTTGTTTCAACCAGAGGTAGCCTACTATTCAGGTGTATCGATGGGTTGGAAAACATGTTCTCGAAGCCTATTGCCAGGGCGGCGAAAGGACAAGGGTCCTGAAACAAGCGTGACTGGTCTAGATCCGAAGGCTCACGCTCGTCACTCGAGACCGGCCGGAATGGTTCTCTCTTCAGGTGGGCCTGAGCATCAGTCACTCATGAATTCGCCCCTGCACGGTAGACTGTACATGTGTCCTATTGCCTTCGTGACTATTCTCCGTGTATACCTCTTTTTACGAAGAGCGAGCGGAAGCACGCCCCTCCCCGAAGCCGCGTACATCCAGTCGCCTAGCACCTCGTTTGTAGAGCGTCGGAAACAACAACTCCCACCCCTTGCACATTTCAAGCCGTGATTTGTTTCACGCCGTGTTGAGGACTGCAGTTTCACTTTGGCGACAAACCAATCAACTTTCAAGCAGTTTGCCCCCAAAGCGGGACTGCGATTTCCAAGGGTTCTAGACTACTTCTCTGGTCGTGAATACAAGGGCCGTCGGATGTCCTTCACATTTTTTGAGAACTGCAGTCCCGTCCAGGCATTTGATTGGTCTGTTCTTACATGAGGAGGTTTAAGGACTCACTTGTAGGCCTGTAGTGAGCTAGCCAGGAGCTTTTGGAGGGCCGTTTGCATGGCACCTTCGAGCGCTGCCAGCCACATCTCGACCGCGCCGTCTATGATAAGGCTCGAGGCAAACTCTACCGTCTCGCCGTCTGGGGACGTTAGTCCTGATGCTTCCCAGGTCTTGTTCATGTGCTTCCCTAGGGGGGGGAAGGGGGGGATCGGGCAGAACAGAAAAAGCGAACATATTGATTATCTCTTGAACCTGAAGCGTGAAAAAAGGAAAATCCTGCTTCATATGAATACCTGATTTCACACCTAAAATGTTTGGTCTCGTACCTTTTTTTTCTGTCCCTTCTATATTTGCTTTTTTGCGACGCTTATATCGTCGCGGCCAACATCGCAGCTCAGCGTAACTATCTCTAGCAGGTAAAAGCGTATGTGTATTAGTTTTTTTACATGTACTGTCATGATGGGGTATATATGCCAAAACTGTCACGGGAAGCTCCTCCACTCAAGTTCGTTAGAGTACGTCATCTCTGGTGTATCACAAGAGTACCCGGGACACACCTGCTTGTAGGCCTTGGGCTGTTCTCGATGTTTTCGCTCAAAAAAAGTTTCTGGGCGCTACAATGACAAGTATTGAGGGATTGAGGTAATGAGCTCCTCGAATTAAAAGCCCAAGAAAATACACAGCAGGTGCTAACTCTACCATAGCGTGCGTCATATTCGTTGGTTTTTTATTTCCGCGCCGAAAAAATCGCAAAAGGACTTTCGATGGCCCGCGCACCGCGTGTAGTGATGTCCAGGGGATCAAGCCGAGACGGGACAATCGAAAGCCTTGCCTGCGGCATTTCGAGCGGACTCGTGATGGAGAACGACGCCGTAGACACGTGACACAGACAGACGCTAGGCCTCGATTCTGACGGCAGTGGTGTGAAGTATGTCGCGCTTCGAAAGTATTATTCACCACCAGAAGTGCCAACATACCAGGTATATGTGTTGATGTACGACAGGACAAAGGCCTAGGTCTATCAGCACTAGTGTAACTCTAGTCGACAATTAGACTGACTTTGCCCACATACGACGTGAAAACGATACTCGACACACATACTTGGGACGGTATATACACGCATTAGTGTAAAACAAAATCCACTGTATTTCACCGACACACCAAATGCGCTGAAGACAACAGCAGTGAAACGTATCGGTAAAAAGTGAGTGCAATCGACTTGTGGCGACGTATCGTGCAGACACAGCAATATGTGGTGACTTGTATTGCGAGCGCAGCAATTCGGTGGCGACTTACGAATCAGGTGGCGACTTACGAATCAGGTGGAGCAACGTGTGGCACGCGCAACGGTATGTGGTGACTTGTGCAGCCGCCTACCTGGCGGGTTGAGGTGAATGTCCTTAATGCCCTCGAAGCATTTCTTGAGATGCTTCTGTACGGCTTCGGGATCCCTTGATTGCCCCAATATCTCCAGCAGGTCGTCGTCGGACACGAAGTAGAACCGCGGGAAGACCATCCTGTGCAAAACCCAGTAAACATCGTGTATAGTCTAGTGAAACTGATGTTTGAACCTTTATATGTATATATCCCAGTATATGTTAATCACGCAGGTAAATATCTGGTCTTCTTGATGACCAGCTGCTCGAACATGTTCAGCTACAATAGCTGTGCCGTGTTGAGCTTACCAGTTCTTCGACAATATGTTTTTCGCCCCTATAGCCCGTCTGTCTTGTTCCTTGCTTGTGTCTCTCGTGTCGCTCTCGATCAACCAGCTTCGTTCGTATCTTCTGTGCTGTCTTCGACCCCCCAGTTGGGCATAGGACTTCTCTTTTTTTTTGTCTTTTGTTTGTTGTTGCAGTAGCTCTTTAAAACTACATTCCACTCACTGGTGCGAGTGGGCTTGCCTTCAATCTCGTCTTCTCATGCCGACCATATGCTGGCCCATCAGCTTGACATATCCTAGGGCTGATCGTACCAGAAATCCTCAACCTTGCTCCTCGAGACCGGGCCCGCGCCCTGAGCTTGTAGTTGCTTAATTTTCTTCATTTTCCTTTGTTTCTTTTTTTACTTTCGCTCTTTTCGTTCTCCTTTCCTTCGTTTTTTTTTTCACTTTTGTTTTTTACTCTTCTTCGTGTTTTGTTATTTTTTCAGTTTCTACGTTTTGCGGGTGTTCGAATACTATCATGGATGATCTGTTCCTGGTATTATTCGGTTGCAAGTGATAGGGGATGGAATGGTGTGCCCGCCCTCGTTCTGTGGTTTCTCCCATCAAGATGAAGTTTTGTTTCAGCCTGTTCTGTGACCAAAGGCAAGGTTTCAGGGAAGTGAGCTAAAAATATGAGAAAATCGTCGTTATCATCATCATCATCATCATCGTCGTCGTCATGATCGAGGATCACCGCTGTTGTACGAGACGAATACACCTAACCTTAACCCGAAGCCAATCATACCACGACCAACCATTGGTTCGTAATTTATTGCGTGCACAGTGTGTGGCAACCATAGCGTCAAATGCGTGACGAAATCTACCGGTTGAGGCTACGTCAAAGTCGCTGGGTGTTGAAAATGCACAGTTTTGAGCAACTCCCAGCTTTCCCCGAAAGCTTACCGTCCCGGCTAGGTTACGTAGAGTACTTCGACTGAGCTACCGTCGACGGTAGACCTCAGACATTCCGATGAAGATACGAGGTAGACAAATATGCGATATATCAAGACCGGATGACTCTCTGAAGATACGATGTTCAAGATGGGGTAGATCTATCAAGATACGAACATTTCAATACAAGGACTCTCTACGAGCATAGGATCTTGACAACTAGGGTGGTTTTCGCGAAGATAATATCTTGAAGACTGGGGTATTCGCAGCTCCATGAAGATACGATCTAAGCTGTAGGGTAGGTCGACGAAGGATACGATTTTTAAGGTGAGATGGAGCAGAACTCGCTCGTAGCTCGCTGGTAGATGTGGGTGACAGCGAATGCTTGATCGGGTGGCGTCACTGTAATTTCGCCACTATACGTACCAGTAACTACTAATACGGAGGACCATAGTAAATAGGACCAAATATTGTGGGGAAAAATAGCGAAATATATAGGTTTTTGTGTGTACCGTAGGTCCTATTCAATATGGTGCCCCGTAATAGTACCTGGTAGATTTTCGTGTGGGCACCGCGGGCCGCACGCCGTGAAAACGCTGCGCATTTGGCTGTTGTTGCTAAAAGTACCGTCACGTTGCATCTTCGACGGCTTTAGTATTGTGCGACCTGGTGGACTGGGTGGTCCGTGGTGGAATAAAGAAGCCACACGAATCAATATGTTTTCATTGGCCCCGAAAACAAGAAGAAAACACAAAAAGGAGATTTGTTCAGATTGGATGGCGTGGCAAGTATCATGTCCATTTCGCTTTGTCTTTGTTTCCGAGGATGGCTGTCACGCTGAGAGTACGGAGTGCGGAAAGAGAGATACATCCCAGGCTAGACCCTCCTTCCTGCTTTGGGGCAAGAGGCTCCATCCGATCGACTACTTTTGGGACGTGATCGGCGGCAGAGCACGAAAACAAGTATACGAGGTGCCGCGTTGATCGACATCAAATCAAAGCAGGCGCGGCAGTCAGTCTCCGGCTGATCGCAGCACAGAGGCCTGACTACCACGGGGCACTACTATTACGGGGAAACATAGTTAACAGGACCTGGGGTCTACGCAAAAACCTATTTATTTACCTATTTTTAGTAACAATATTTGGTCCTGTTAACTATGGCTCCCCGTAACACCATAGTAAATAGGACCGAATACTGCTAGCAGAAATAGGGAAATATACTGTTTTTTGTATGCACTACTGTGGGTCCTATTTAATATGGTAGTAGTGCCAAAGTACAGAATACACCTTCGAGTTAATTTTGTCGACAAAAATACTGCTACAGTGTGCTGATACCTGGCACCGGTATACTCCTAAAATGGTCAGCGAAAAAGCAAAGCAAAGCAAAGCAAAGCAAAGCAAAGCAAAGCAAAGGCGGGGTCGGTCTCACCTCTTTGTCTCCAAGTACTGGTCGAGGCTCTTCTGGATCTGCTCGAGATTCCCGTCCATACCCGTCACCCTCGACACCATGTTGGGGTCCGAGCAGCAAGCCCGGATCGCGTTAGGGTTATTGAAAATGTCTGCCATCAACCTGCTAAATTCAGCGTTTACCTGTGGAAAGAAAGCAACACGGCGATCGAGAGAGAGAAAGCACGACTGGCGTTTCAGTCCCAGGATGCGTAGTGTTGGTTGTCGTATCGAAATGTCGAACTTTTACTGAATCAAATCATCGAACGTGTAGTTAAGTTCCCTTCATTCCCTGCTGTGGTTTTCTCCCGCTTCAATCTTTCGAATATCGAAATTGGACGGACTAGGCATCGTTTTCTGGTCTATCGGTGTCGTACCGTTTTCTTTCTCGTTTTTCGATATCTCACCCCATTTTCCCGCTGTTTGTTAGTTTAATTCAGGCTGGTCTCAATTGATTGCCCGCCTAGTCACTCCACACAGTTTGGAGGTGTACGCTGATGAAAAGAGAAGGGGATGAAGTAGGTGCTCAAGAAGTCAAGGCCCACGTCGCTTCAAGCCGAGAGCGCCCCGATGATGGCGAACCCCCCACGTTTTCTACACAAAGTCAGTGAATACCGTAAACACTAACGGAACAGCACAAAGGACCATGCGGCACAGGATAGCTAAGTAATGAACACACGAGTGACAAGAAAGGCAACCTGAGATTAGCAGGTGAATAGGGATATCGAGAGCCGTTATGTCGAAGTTAGCGCAGCATGCACAAGCTCCCAAACACGAAATTCAGTCTGGACCAGATTTCCTTTTATCTTTCCTGAGCGATTTCAGGGGTCGGTCCTTTCCTGTCGCGACACTAAGATAACGCCACTGAAAAGCGCCCCGACGGAGGATCACCCGCTACCTACTACACCTTCGGGTAGTATCGTATCGCCGCACGAGACGCCTACTACTACTTCTACCAAAGCAGATAGGTAAATCAGTGTTTTTTGTGACAGGGCCGCAAAAAGTGTCAGTTTTTTTCTTCTTGAAAAAAAACAAACAGTTTTTGGTTGCATCAGCTCCATCGAAAGCTCCTGCGTCTCAACGTCCGCGGCGTTATGGATGGCCTAGGTATATACACAAGGCATACCTCATATTGTGAAACATCAGCCAGAACATTCCCTGAGACATTGGGCAATACATATTTCCTCGGTTCAGGAACTCATTATGATCAGAAAATATATTTTGACAAGAAAAGACACCCCCCTCTACCGTAGCACGGGTCCATCCTTATACCACTGTATCGAAGTAAAGACCTTTGTTGTTGGCTGTAACGATAAAAAAAGGGCTTATATTTAGGGACAAAGTTGAATAAATCGTGCCATATGTACCTCCATGAAGATGGCCGACTCTCGAGGAAGCTGCTTGCAGATGTCCTCGCTGGCCATGAAGATGGACTCTAGGTACATCCACTTTTTTTGCACGGTCATGATCAGGTCTACGGTCTCGGACACGCCGTTCAGGGACTTCTCCCAGCGGTCGATCTTCTCCGCGAAGGAGTTGTAGAACTTGGACGCCTTGATGGTGGACAGCTGAACGCTGTCTTCTTCCAGAATCTACCGACCGGAAAACAGAGATGCAACCGTTGAGACCCGAGAGAAGACTCGCCGTTGATATCCAAAGAAGATGTGCCGCTGAGATCCAAAAAATAAGAACCTGCTGGAATAAAAAATCACCTGGAAAATATCTTCCGTGGTCTTTATTTTGTAGTACTTGTCCTTGTACTCGCCCACATCGATGTTGATGTCCTGCCACCGCGCTTCAACGTCCTTAAGGCTCTGGGTAAGGCGGCACAACAGGTTCGAATAAGAGGCGTTCAGACACTTTTCAAGCTCCAGGTAAGGCGGGACAGCAGGTATATGCTGTGGTTTTTCAGAAACTTTCAAGCTCTGGATGCTAGAAAGAAAAATAATAGAAACATACGCTCGAGGTCGATTTTTTCTCGAAAATCATGCTCGCAAACTTGATATGATACTTCGATCGTCGTGGCGGCACAAAAAGTTCGTATTGAAGGCTTTCAGACACCTGTCGAACTCTAATTAAGACGGCAAGAGAGGCTTGTTGGAGGCTTTCATTCCCGACAGAACGTCGCGCTTATGGTCCCATACACCGCCTGCCTTTGACTCTTGGTCAGTGAGACGACCGCGGAAGCACTGTACCGCGCCTGGTCTTGAGATCGGCCTCTAGTTCATTTCCGGAAGCCCGGCGTATCGTATTTTTCTACTCCTGCTGCTACTACTACTACCACCACCACCACCACTGCTACTACTACTACTACTACTACTACTACTACTTCTACTGCTACTACTTCTACTACTGCTACTACCACTACCACCACTACTACTACTACTACCACTGCCACTACTACTACTACTGCTACTGCTACTACTACTACTACTACCACTACTACTACCACTACTACTACTACTACTACTACTACTACTACTACCACTACTTCTACTACTACTACCACCACTACTACTACTACTACTACTACTACTACTACTACTACTACTAATACTACTACTACTACTCCTACTACTACTAATACTACTAATACTGCTACTACTACTGCTACTACTAC